>JAJLYF010000110.1:0-10357 GCA_030571655.1 Jamesozyma lodderae | reverse complement strand
AAAGCGACATATCGATCAATGCTATTGACCAGATGTCGTTTGCAGGCCCATCGTCTATGGAGATTGATTTAATCGCCGGTGTTGCCTATCCTATGAGAATTGTATACTTGAATGCTAGAGAAAAGGCCAGCTTCAACATGACGTTTGTCGGTCCAGATGGGCAGGAAGTTTCCGATATTGGTGAGTATGTCAAGAGTGTGGGCAATTTAAGTGATATGTGCGGACGTCACACGACGACTTCAACATTCACTACTACGCAAGGTATGTTTACTGGTAACAGTACGATCACAGGCTCCACGTCTACTACGACGTTTACCGGGTCCGACAGTATTGTTACGACCGAGACAATCTACATTATGGAGGCAGGTAGGAGATTAACTTCTGCTCTTTCTACCGGTAGTAGTTTTACAATGATACAGTCTTCTGGTTATAGTGGTACATCTGTTAATGGGACGGTACCTAGTGGAACCTCTACCTTGTCTATGTTTACCAGTGGCTTGACGAGCCCATCTATTACATTGCCACCTATAACAACATTGTCCAGTAGCAGTAGGGGGTTCAGCTATTTTGGAAACTCCTCTCGTTCGTCTGTATTTTCTGACGATGCTACGGATAGGAACAGTGGTACCATGGGTACGTATCCAAGTTTCACATCTATTAATCATTACTCTAACAGTGATTCTGATGATGCCACTAATAAAGACCGTAGTACCTCACCCACTTACGCCATCTCCACATCAATAAATTATAAATCACAGAGTGATGTAAGTTACAGTGTATCGATAAATAGTGATTCGAACGATGCTACTAATAAAGACCGCAATACCGCAAGCGCTTACTTGACTTCCACGCAGTTAGATTATCACTCTAAGAGTATTATTAAACCTAGTGAAGCAGCAAATAATGGTTTCGGAGACGGGATAAGGATTTCGACAACAGCAAAAGCGCAAACAAATTCAGTTGAAACCAGTTTATTTGGTACCAGCCCGACCAATCAGGAGGAATTAGGTTCAACTAATACTCTGTCAAATAACAACTTAGACGCCTTCTCGAAAGAGGGGTCACTTTCTTCCATGAGTGCTACGATTACCATTGGTGGTAACTTAGTCAATACCAACAGATACCAGACCCTATTAAGCCCAGCAAGTACTGGTACTAAAGCAACAAACACAGGCATTGAAGCTCAACTAACGACAATAACAGCTGCAGGAAGCACAGGAATAGCAAATACTACAGGAGAGAACCCTGTGAATCAACCATCAAATTTGAGTTCCTACAGCGTGGCACAACAAGGTCAAGAGACCAGCAACTCAAACGTCTCAATAATACCCGAATTGCAGATCAATGCAAGCCCACAGACACCTTCTACAAATAAATTCTGGAGTGTCATTTCAGCCACAATTCTTATAACATTATTGGCTTAGAACGTTGTAGTTCTTCAAACATCTTACTATTATATCTTTATTATTTTCCTAACAAAAGTATGTTCTTAATCCTTAAGGACTCAATTTTAGATATATAACCACTTTTTTTCTAATATGTATATCTATTTATTTTCTATTTATATCAAAGTTAAAGATTTTTTTCAAAATTCAAGTCATTATTTGTTTAACTGCTTGTAAAACAATTCGATTGATATATGCTTGCACTGTTTACACATGCAGACACGCGTTTTACTTGCAGGGTGAGTACAAGCTCTATTTAGACTGGCAAGTGCAAGACATGTATTGGACAAGATAGTATGCTATGTAACGGTATGCTCATGATCAAAATACATTCCCGAGTAATGAAGCTGATGATAACAAGGACTGTCGTAGGAGGCACAGAAATACCAAAAGATACAAGAATATTCCTGTGAACTAGCCATCAAATTCAAGCTCTTATAGTATGGCACAACGATGTCAAATGGCCAGTAACTCAGACGATCCATTAATACCGGAATGAGCAATTCGACGGAAGCCTATAGACGCCCTATGCAAACAAATTATGGAGTATAAACAAAGAAATTATATTGATATCATTGTTGTCTCAAAAGTTTTCTGACTTTGAGATAATGTCAACAATCTATTTTTATAGTTTTCGAAACAAAATTACGTTTATGGACCATTCTTTGTGTACAAATGTATAGATACGTTGAGATCAGTTATATTACCTATATCTAATTACATACTTTCTAAGTAATTTCAGGATGCTTTTGTACCAGAGATTTTCTGATATTATTGATTTATGACACGTCTAGTTTTTATAAGGTAGTCAGTCAGTCGTCTCGAGGTCCTTCACTTCTTCATTATAAGCAGCAAAGTAACTAAATCGAGCAGAAGACATAGTAAAAAATGAATCTTTATGCGTGATGCTAATTTATCGCTCATATTATATGGTAAGTCATGATATGAAAGATCAGTAGTCTTTCTTCCATTCAATTTCTGTGGCGAGGTGTTCGACAGTCAAGGGTAAAAGAGGCAGATAGTCTATGACAAGCAGCCGATGATTCTCCCATTGTTAAGTAATCTGAGTGTAACAAAATAAATATGGTAAGACAAAAATGCCGTCAACTACTACCGGCTATAAGGTTGAGCGAACCTCAATATTTTTCCTGTGGAAGTATCAAGGCTTCACTTTGTATACTATCATTTTCTTATCCCTCCAAACGTAAAACATCTGACTCCTATAAGCCTGCAAAGTCCAACTTTCTACTGTGATCACTTATAGCAACTGCTAAGCCCAATATTCTTACTGCCCTTCTATACTTTCGACATTTAAACTGCTTTTTATAATGTAAGACGCCAAATGAAGGAAGAACAACCCGGCCACAACGCGTCTTTTCTAAGCGTCATTTAACATCGCTTCAATTTTTCTGTGATAAAGATATAAGTAAATTTGAAAGTAGTGAAATATTTGTATCGTATTGTGCAAAAACTCTTTCAACAACTTTAGCTAACATAAATAAAGCCACATAAGCCAAAACCAAAAAAGTTTACGTAAGGAAAATACTGAGATTCAATAACGGTTCATTGTTTACTATCTGTTACTAAGGCTTTCATTGTTCTATATTCATCATCGCGAACCGCTATTTTTAAATCAAAGGTTAGATGGAGCACATAATATAACTATACAAAATGCAATCGAAGTTAATGAAGAGATTTCGTTTAAAACCCCCTTATAAAGTTAGTATCAGGGCCCAATTAACAGCTCTGGTCAGTATAGTGGCAATAATTTCTCTAGTCATTTTGGCAATAACAACAGGTGTTTATTTCACTGCAAACTATAAAGATCTGAGATCTAATCGGCTATATATTGCTGCCCAATTAAAATCCTCGCAAGTAGATCAGACATTAAACTATTTATATTATCAATGTTACTGGGTATCCATAAGAGATACCTTACAGAGGGGCTTGGCAAATTATGTTGCTGGTAACAAAACAATGGCAAATTGGTTAGACTCGCAAAGCGTTATTGAAAAATTTTTAGGTTCGTCAAATTTGTTTTCTGTGGCAAGAATCTATGATGCTCAATTTAATACAGTACTAAATGCTACCAATAATGGGACTGGAGATTTGATTTCACAATCAGTACTAAGAGACCTATTTCCTTTGTCAACAAATGTTTCGTTATCATCTTCCTTAGATACCACTGGTATCTTGACAGACCCAGTCAAAAATGATACATATTATTTGATGTCCATGTCACTTCCAATCTTTGCCAATCCATCAATTATTTTATCAGACTCAAGAGTTTATGGTTACATCACCATCGTAATGAGTGCAGAAGGATTGCTAAGTGTCTTCAATGATACGACAGCTTTAGAAAAATCAAATGTAGCTATTGTTTCAGCAAAATATAATAATGTAACGAAATTAAATGCTTATCGATTTGTATTTCCTCCATACGGTGCCCCCTCGGATATCATAACAAAAACATTTCGATTGAAAAATAGTAGTTTTTTGACAGGAGCATTTAGACAAGGTAAGGGCGGTTCTCTCAAAAGTACAAAGTTTTTTTACAGTAAGAAAGTAGCTGTTGGCTACTCACCTTGTACATTTAACATGGTAAATTGGGTGTCCGTAGTATCACAGGCCGAATCTGTATTTTTATCGCCATCAACTAAATTAACAAAGATTATTTCAGGTACTGTGGTTGCTATTGGTGTTTTTGTTATGTTAATTACTTTCCCCTTGGCGCATTGGGCTGTAAAACCTATTGTGAGATTACAAAAAGCCACTGAATTAATAACTGAAGGAAGGGGGTTAAGACCGACAACCCCAGGTAGTAGATCTGTTAGTAGAAACAATTCAATTGCTAGGAACTCTATGCAATCATCTATTTTTCAATATACAGGCATCAAATCGATCAGGGAAAAAGATAATTCAACTTGTATCGATCATCAAAATGATAACAATACCAATAGCACAAGCAATGATGACGAAAGTAATAATGAAAAAATATTAACTCCGTCTAGAATCTCTTCACCGGTCCCAGCTATGGGAAATCAGCATGTAATTACTAATAACAACAACAGTAACTACGCGTTAGATGGAGGTTCCTCTAACCGAGAAGCGCACAGTTTAACAGCCGAATCGAACGATAGATTTTCGAGTAGATCAAGGAATTTGATAACATCAACAAATTTGATAGAAGCTAGAGTCCCTATATCCAGAAGCTTATTTACTGATGAGCTATCTGATCTAACTGAGACATTTAACACCATGACTGATGCTCTGGATCAACATTATGCATTACTAGAGGATAGGGTGCGAGCTAGAACAAAACAATTAGAAGCAGCTAAGATTGAAGCTGAAACTGCCAACGAAGCGAAAACCGTCTTTATTGCTAATATTTCGCATGAATTAAGAACACCGTTGAACGGTATTTTAGGTATGACAGCAATTTCGATGGAAGAAGAAGATGTTGATAAAATACGAAATAGTTTAAAGTTGATCTTTCGATCTGGTGAATTACTTTTGCATATTTTAACTGAATTGTTAACGTTTTCTAAGAATGTCTTAAAACGGACGAAATTAGAGAAAAGAAATTTTTGCATAACAGATGTAGCGTTACAAATCAAGTCTATTTTTGGTAAAGTCGCCAAAGATCAACATGTAAGACTTTCAATTATCCTATCTCCAAATTTGATAAGAACGATGGTTCTATACGGAGACTCCAATAGGATTATTCAAATTGTAATGAATTTAGTTTCTAATGCGCTGAAATTTACTCCCGAGGACGGTAAGGTGGATGTCAGGATGAAACTAGTTGGTGAGTATGATGCTATATTAAGTGAAAGATTTAATCATAGTAAAGTTTGTGTTAAGAAAGGTACTGAATTTACTGAATCACGTAAAGGAAAGCAGTCAAAACGTGCCGAGAGTAATATTTCAGATAAAATAAGTGACATCAATCCAGTCAATACAGTGCCTGTTGTAAATGACAGCACCAATAATGGCTTGAACAACTCCAATGTGGAAGGCGATTTTGAGCGTAAGGAAAACTGTGATGAAACTGAGTCAGATAACACATGCTCAGCTTTGAAGAGTAGCTTCGATAAAAGTTTCTGTAAAGAAAAGGAACATTTTGAGAGTGAAGACGAAGAAGGCGAAGAAGAGGAAGAAGAGGAAGAGGAGGATAATGCTGATGATGATTTAATGTCATTAACATCGACAACTACAAGCTCTTACGACGACGCTATATTCAATAACCAATTTAAGAAGACTCCTGACTTATCTTTAGATAACAGTAACGAATTAGGAAAAGAATTGAAAACGCCAAGGACGTGGGTTATATGTATTGAAGTTATAGATACAGGACCAGGGATTGATAAATCGTTGCAAGAATCCGTTTTCGAACCATTTGTTCAAGGGGATCAGACACTTTCTAGGCAGTATGGTGGTACTGGATTAGGATTATCCATTTGCAGGCAATTGGCTACGATGATGAATGGTACTATGAAATTAGAAAGTAAAGTCGGTGTTGGTAGTAAATTCACTTTTACAGTTCCATTAATGCAGACAAGAGAAATTAATTTTGATAATATCGACCACCCATTTGAAGATGAGTTTAATGCCAAAAGTAGAAAGAACAGAAAAGTCAAGTTTAAAGTTGCTAGAAGTATTCAAAGCCGTAAATCGAGATCATCTATTGTTACTTTTGGTAGCTCAAGGATTAGCAGTAAACTTGAAGATGACAGTAGTCGTATTGTTGAGGAAGATATTAAGAAGGTTAATGAACCAAGTGCTGTTATCACTCCAAAAAGTGAAAGTAGACACTATAGTCATAGCCATAATAACGAAGTTGGCAGTAGTGATAATGCGATAACCAAAGATCATGATCATGGAAAAGGTTTTGTTAGTTTAGATAGACCATTTTTACAGAGTACAGGAACCGCCACATCTTCAACGAATGTTCCGACCATATCGATTATCGATAAAAATTTTAAAATCTTGGTGGCCGAAGATAATCATGTCAACCAAGAAGTTATCAGACGTATGCTGAATCTCGAGGGTATCAACAATATCGATTTAGCATGCGATGGCCAGGATGCATTTGATAAAGTGAAAATAATGCATGGAAATAACGAACATTATGATATTATCTTTATGGATGTTCAAATGCCAAAAGTAGATGGTTTGATATCCACCAAAATGATCCGCCAAGACTTGCTTTATACATATCCTATTGTAGCATTGACAGCATTCGCTGATGATAGTAATATTAGAGAATGTTTGGAGGCAGGTATGAATGGCTTTTTATCAAAACCGATCAAAAGATTAAAATTAAGAACAATTATTAAAGAATACTGTCCGGATTGGCAAGTGCCAGTTAAGAAAGGGAGTGTGGGACCTAAACTAAAAGTAGACAATCAAATACCAATCAAATCGACATCAGAATCAGCCGAGAGGAACAAAGAGTCTGATTAAAAATAAAGTTTCGAATTTTTGTGAGGGAGCCTAAATTATGAGTGATATAAAGCATGAAACTAAAATAGACTAACTGAGGTCTGAAATGCCAGAGGCAGCGATAATATTCCAATAAATAAAAAGCCCATCAATTACATTTACATAATTTTATCAAAGATATAGATAAACCTTCGTATTATATTTAAGAGATTATAAAACATCAATTAGTCATTAGAGACACTACTGATCAAGTATTTTTTCCAAAAGGCCAGGTTTTATATGAAGTTTGTTGATGCAGACGAAGCAGAGGTTACGAATTGCGACAACTGTGTCAATAATGCTGGTAATTTGGCTACAAGTTTTCGCCGCTTTTGGGTACTTACCAAAGGCGTAGTTATCATTCCCTAACTCAATAGGAGATAGAGATGCTACTTGGATATTGAAAAAGTAACATGCCAATACATGTTGTAAATAATGCCTTTATGGAAAATAACGAGCAATGCACTATCAGCTTGCAGTTTAAGAAGGGATTTTGGTAGGCGTTTTCCCTTATATATTTTTATTCGAGAAACTGACTAGCGACGCTAGGGGTTTATTTGATAGGTTTCTTTTTGGGAAACATTTGACCTGATATGCAATACATTAATCTTAGGTTAGTATCCTTCAATTGTCGAACAAACAATTTATTTTTGCAGGTTCATCCAAAATAGTTCTTAATTTTTGAACGTTTATGTTGGTGCAATGATTGAGAGAGTATGCAACAAGGGTCCCAATAATATGAACAATTACCAGGCTCATCATAATCACAGTGTTCGAGGTTCACCAAAACAAGTAAGAAACTCCAAAAATTAAATGATTAAAAGGAAAAGAAGGAAAAGGGGGGATTCAAAGACAAACGGTGGTCTGAAGCCAAATTAAAAATTGCCGTTCGGTATCCCAAGCTTATATTTCTAAATAGTCCTCCTAAACCTACGGCTCCATGCTTGGCGCTTTTTAATGAGTCTCTAAGATCCGTTTTTTAATTTTCTAAATAAGTATTGTACGGCTCTTTTCTGATCTCACAAATCTCGCATGTTTTTTCCATTTTAAGTAACACTTCGCACGCGTTTTTCCTTATGTAATCTCTCGAGTGGAGATTTAGTCTTCCTCAAACTTAAAATACTGATCTGGTAATCGATCATGAAAACTTTAGGTCGCTATGTAAAAAGTCTTCATGACTTTATTTTCGATCATTCAGAAAAAGGATATGCTCGCTTATACATAGCATAAACTATATGGTGGTTGAATTGCGTGAATTATGATTTTTGTGTAAGGCTCCATTGTAATCACAATGTGGTTGCATTTCCAGAAAGGTCTGTAAGAATTGGGAAAGGTATTCAGTTCATAATGCTTGCTATTTCGAAGCACTCCAAATTGTTATACCAAAATATTTATCGGCTTTTGAGCAACGAAATGTATCAAGAATATATCCCTTTATGATCTTGTAAGGTGCTTTTGCACACCTTGTGTACGTCATCAATTTATAACTTTCAGCGTCCTGCGAAATAATATCTTCACTTAAATCCAGCCATATTACAAGACTGCTGGTAGCCGCACGAAAACTTCCACGCGGGCTTTAGTGTTACGTCGAGAGTACAAAAAAGGCGGTATCTCGAGATTGGTTTTTCTTTTCTTGTGCGTTAGAGATGATTATGAGATCTAATAAAAAAGGCAGAACACTCTGTATTCACATATCGTTGCCTATTTTAGGGTATGGGTGTTTTAAGATTTTATTGGAACAATAGAATTATCTTTCGCGTGAACAAGTGAGCGAGCATTATAGTAAATAATCCAAGAGATAAAACTATTAAGAGGAAATGCAATAGAGCCGATTTATTATCAAATCTATTTATACACCTCCAATACTAAAGTGCCTGTTAGTGTTTGTACCATCACGTTTTAATCAAACCGTCTTTTCTGCAATGAATATGAACTGCAAACAAATCTATAATTTAATTGGCTTACAAAACATTGCAAGTCTGAGACCTAGTCAGTTTAAGAATTTTTAACTATTCTTATTGTGTGGCTGCGATTCTCTCTGAATATATTTATTCCACTGTAAATCTTCAGAGTTACGGAATACTAGCTCCGTGTTATGGTTATGATTTATCGTTTTTAGCATCCCTTTCCTTTATTTGCTAGTACTAACGGTAGAATGCAAGGATATGCGAAATACCAAGTTTTCTCAAGCATTTGCAGCTCGTTACATTTTGTAAATCTTACTAATGCCGATTTTTGGTAATTTGGATTATTTTTAAATAAAAATCTTTATTATTTAAATACTGAAGTTACTCAGGGTCCCGTCCATATCTCTGTTATTCGACTATCCCCCTTTTGCCTCTATAATCTAAATTTACCATCTAAGACATATAACGAAAATAATGAAGACATTTCGAAATATTTCTTTAATTACTCTATTTTTATTAACGTACCAAGCTTTGGCACAGCTCACGGTAAATAAACCCTACGCTTGTTCTTTACCAGGTACTACTTTGACTAAAGGTCTAAGGGCAAGATTTTACAAGGTTGTTAGCTTTACCGACGCTGGTGATTATCTGATGAATACGTATCGTAGTAATACCATGATTGGAGAATCACCACAAGGCGTAGAATCCCCCAATTTTAATATTAACGGTAAAAACTATTTTACTCAGTATGGCTATACTGTTCTAGCTGATAAGTTTCTTGCCGAACTTACCGGTTATTTTATTCCTTTGACTACCGGTTGGCATACTTTTAAGCTTGACTCTACCGATGACTATTTAATAATGGTGCTTGGTACACCTTCAGCATTTGCATGTTGTCAAATGGCCAATATATCGACTACACCCTCGAGTAACATATCTTCTGTTGGTCTTTTTCAGAAATATCTTGACCCAGATATGACGGGAACATATTATTTGTGGAAAGGCTTCGCGTATCCATTAAGATTTGTGTATCTCAACGAGTTAAACAATGGTGTATTTGACGTCATTTGGACTGATCCTTCATCTACTACACATTCCGACTTTGTAGGCTACGCTTGGAACCAAGCTGACCAGTCTACTGTTTGCGTTGCTTCAAGCACCAATGGAATAACCACTACAATCTCGCAAGGAAGCACATACGGCTCTAACACGATAACTTACTCGACAATCACTACAACGTTCGTTGGTCCCGACCATATTTTAACAACTGAAACAATTTATTACGTCATCACAGATAAAACAAGAAGTACTACCAAGACTGCAACCTCCACAACTGTCCAAGGTACATTTACAGGCCCCAATGCAATTACTGCCTCTACTTCTATCACAACCATCACTGGCTCTGATAACATTGTCACAGTCAGTACACTTTATGTTATTGAAACACCATTGACACCAGCTCCACCTACTGCGACGCTCACTGCTGCCAGTTCCAACGAGTGTATTATCCCTCCAGGAGCA
>JAJLYF010000109.1:0-10590 GCA_030571655.1 Jamesozyma lodderae | reverse complement strand
GTCGATCGATGGAAGTCGATTGATTTCCAAAACATATATAAAGACCTCTGGTTTCTAGTCTTTGAGATTAGAATGTCTTTATGTTTCTTTATTATCTTTATTAGTTCCCTTCAGAGGAAGGAGGTCAGAAGAAAAGATAAGAAAAAGCAGATATAAGAATTATATTCATATCTACTTACTCATTTTACTCATTCTACTGATTTTGTAACTACTTAATAATGAAACACAATTATACTGGATCCTCTTTAAGAAATAGCATCACTAAAAAGTATCCTAAACCTTACAAAAAAATGTAAATCATTGGAGGGTTGGCCGAGTGGTCTAAGGCGGCAGACTTAAGATCTGTTGGACGGTGTCCGCGCGAGTTCGAACCTCGCATCCTTCATTGTTTTTTTTGGTTAGAATGATTTTGTAAGTGTGTCACGAAAATTTACGTATTTAGTCACTATTAACGTTTTATTTTCAAGAGCTATGTATGAATGTAGCCAGTTTTGTAGATGGCAATTTAATCAAGAGTACAACCGAAACTGAAGTTCGTTTACTGATTAAATTCCACTAGATTAGAGTATGTCTAAGTATTGAGTATTATACTTGAGTATTTTCTTACAGACTATCCAGTTAGTAATCAAATATCTAGTAATAATGAGGCGCTTAGGTTATGAACTTCTTAACAGTAAATAACTAAAAGCCTTTCAATATTAAACGTAAGTGTTAGAACAATAATAGATTGATATTATGGGTAATATCAATTATTTAATGTGTAGTGTAGTTTGGTAATATATCTGGTTGATATATTTTCTTGTTATTATAGTAGATTAGCAAAATGGTTAGCTGCGGCTAGCTGTAGTTAATATTACTATCCGTATTATTCTTGACGATTACTCTCTTTTCTAAAATGAAATCTCTTCAATAATCCCTGATAGAAAACCTTTCCACTTCTTTTATACCCTATTTATTGAGAAGTCGATGAGCAGGTCATCGACCCAAATACGATATGAAACAAGATGAAAAGTTTTCACTTCGTTTACGATGCAAAAACTGGAATTGAACGACACGTGAAACTTTACTAGTATTTCCACGTGACAAAGTGTTAATATTTCTCTACCTTTATGTTTAATGCTTGAACAATCTGGTGGTAAAATTATATTACGTCCTTTTTTTATTCATTGGTGATTAATAGATTACTTTAGAGGAAAGGTATGGTACCATGCCTAGTCACACGCAGATTTTGTGTTTTCTTGAGTTCTTAATGAGTGCGAGTCATATTACTATTGAATATGAGAAGCCAACTTCTGATATCCTTTGAAAATATCTAGTAGACCAACTTCTCCCTTTCGACTGGCTATCTATTTTTGATTACATGAATGCCCAAAACAATACAGTAATGACCGAGACTTGATTACTGTTAATCTTACTATCAAGACTATCCAAAGACACTTATTAACTCCCACATGCTAAACTCTAAATTTTGATATTACAGTTTTCAAAAAAAGCTGTTATACGTTATAGTGAATTATTGGATTTTCAGGAGGTAGTATTTGAAGAAAGATGTTCAATATTGAAGATATTGCTGAAATTATGTTCCTACATAGCCATGAATATTATAATTTCTTACATATGGTAATTAAGGGTATTAAATATTTTAGTATGTGGAAGAACTAAAAGAGTGATTATTAAGAGGTAAGCATTTAGGTCAAAATGTGAGAAACTTTTTCATTTCACAATTTAGGTGACATTTGTCTTATGCTAAAATCAGTGATTTTGTAAACATCATCCTTACCAACCTTTAGGTCGACACTACCGATGAAGTTACCACCAGTAAAGAAGTATGTATTAGTGGAACTTTGTGACCCATCATTAAAATACAGCTCTAGAATGTTACGATCTGCGACACCATAGACTTTGTAGGAAGTATGTGTGGAATTGATATACTCTATTGGTTGATTGTTAACAGAAACCTTATCGGTAAAAAATGGATTTTCATGAACCCAATCAACTTCTGTGTTACCACGATCAACATAGAATGAGGCGGCATTAGCAACAAAACCTAGTCTAACATATTCATTTCTATCTTCAGCACCTCTTAAATAAAGAGACAAATCAGCTAAATCATGATTACCATAAGCACTGCCATTAACAATCCACGATACATTAAACTCGACTAAACCATCGCTACCACTAAGTAAGTCTATTGATAGTGTTTCATTAGTGGTCAATGTAAAATTTTCTTGATGATATGAAGTTTTGTTTGTGTTCAAGGCATCATAGTCAATTACAGGAGTTGATTTAACATTTAATATTTTTGTCTCTGGATTAGCCTGGAATTCCTCTAAAGAAAACTTTCTCACTAATGACATTGACGATCTCCATGGATCGGTAGGAACATAAGCTGAATATTGCCAATTTGATGCCCAAGCAATTGCGTATGAAGAACCATCTGGTGAGTTGAAAAAATTTTGTTGTGCATAATAATCTTTTCCTACATCAATAACGTTACTGTTATGATAGAAGGGATTGAAATGGGTACCATTGAAATCACCAATTAAATATTCTGTTGAAGATCCACCTTGGTATGAGCCTGGGTTAATTGAGATAAACAAAACCCATGCTTCTGTCATATTCGAAGGCACACCATCGATAGGTCCATTAGACTGATCTAATGGCAATTTTACTAAACCAGGACATTCGTATTGATATCCTAAGTAACCTTCTCGAGTGACTTCAGATTCGAATTTCCAGTTTCTCAAATTAGTTGAAGAGTAGATGGCAATTTTATACTCTTGTGATTTTGCTACTGTCATTATCCATTTCTTTGATTTTTCATGCCATATAACCTTTGGATCTCTGAATTGTGTTGAGTTGTTCTCCACAACTGGATTTTCGGAGTAATTTTCAAATGTATAACCACCATCTAAAGAATAACTCAAATATTGAGTTTCAGATTCTGGAGTATTGTAAGTCCAAATAGCAACACACCTTTGTTCAGGCGCAATGGTAGAGTCATTGAAAAAGCCTGAAGTATTGTTGTAATCCACAACCATACTGCCTGAATAAGCACCGGAGTTATTAGCCAAGGGTTTAATGGCTATGTCAACATTTTCCCAAACAGTCAAATTCTTTGAAATTGCATGTCCCCAAAATAAGGGTAAACCCCAAACAGTATCGTTGGGATTGTATTGGTAGTACACATGCCATAACTTATCTTTAGCATCGTACCATAACCCATTTGGATCATTCATCCAACCGAAATCTGGAGTAAGGTGGATTAAAGGTCTATTAATTGTTTCATTTCCATAGCTAATTTCAACTGGCGTACCAGCAGTTAAAATGAATTTAAACGTAGTTAGCACGAAAGGTAGTAGTGTTTGAAACTTCATTTCTTGAAAAAGTTTGGCTATAATTTATATATTTATTGTTTTTTTTTTCTTTATTGAATAAAGGTATAAAAAAGGCTAACATTTCCAAGACATAGATGAAGACTACTTCCCTATATATATAAATATTTTTATAGTAGAATTTCTCAACCTTTATAGTGGAATTTCAGAACGATATTTCTCCTTTTTACACTGCCACCGTCGCTAAAGCTGAATACGTACAAAAGCTACCAGGTAAGCCACATAAGCTTTTAACATAGCTCTAAATCAAAGTACGAACAGGAGAGAATAACAGGAAGTCTCACTGTCACATAAACACCGACTTCGTCATCTGCGTAGCTTTCCCCATAAAAATTATAAATGCATTCACTCCTAATTTAACCCCGGAAAACCAGTACCACATTCTTAAGTACAATACCGATCGATAAAGGAAAGTTATATTCAATTACATATGCACTTGAAGGAAGTAGTCCTAGGAAATCATCGGGTCGGTCGTATAAATATAATTGAAGTGGGCACTTCCGAATGCATCTCGAAACCTTTCTGTTCCAAATAACTGCGGCATGTTTACTGAGCCGAACGAGGGATTATATAGCGGGGATCACGCAAACAATCATATTGAGGTACTAACGTTTAGGAAGTTTAATATTAGCTGTAAGACATGTTTTGGCGTCGATGCGCTAACAAGGCAATATGAATTTAAGCAAATTTTTTGAAAAGGAGACGATCGTTTGCATTTGCTTTTGGGAAATTAGTAAATTCAAATTCATTTCTTATTTTCCCCTGGATTAGTAAACGTGCTATACAGACACTACTTATTTCACCCCCTTCACTCAAGAATTCAGAGGACTACTGGTAACTTTATATCAAGAATTTGCGGAAAATGTCGGCATTTCTGATCATCCTTGACAAAATTAGTTAATCAAGCTTTAGCTCTTTGAGGGTTGGTACGGAATTCTCTGATGGTTTTCCAATGATATTCAACTAATTTTACGACCTTAAATTCGAAATTTTTATCTACAGTCTTTTCGATATTCAGTTAAACTTAGGTCTGATATTATATATGATTGCATAAAAAACTACTTCATGATCTTTGAAAAAGTCAAAGTAAGAGAATAGCCCTCGAGAGACCGGCCGAAAATAAATCTCAAATGACCGGCCGAAAATATTTCAAGTACCTCTTTAGGGGTTGTTCAGCAAATATTCGAGTAATAATATTTTTCGGACCCGACGTCTTCGCATCAAAAAAATGCCCGGTTCCGACATAATTAGTTCGGCCGAACCCCCCTTTTCTTGGCTTTACTATATCTTACCTAAAGGTTTGCAAATCTCTGTTTCGATGTTACCAATTATTTTGCTATATAAGAAACACGATATTATAATGATATGTAACTTCTTTTTTGCTTGTCTTAATGGATGTTCACTTTAAGAAGTAAAGAGTCGGAACAATTCAAAGTTATTCCACTATACAATAAAGTTATACCTTCAAGTAAATCATATAAATGTCTGTTTTCGTTTCTGGTGCCACTGGGTTTATCGCCCAACATGTTGTTAGCCAATTATTGGAGCAAAATTATAAGGTAATTGGTTCAGCTAGATCTCAAGAAAAGGCTGACAAATTAGCTAAACAATTCAACAATCCAAACTTGAAGATGGTCGTTGTCAACGATATTTCCAAGTTGGATGCATTCGATGAAGCCTTCAAAACTTACGGTAGTGAAATCAAATATGTACTACATACCGCTTCCCCATTCACCATGAATGTTGAGAACTATGAAAAAGGTTTACTAATCCCAGCCCATAATGGTACAGAGGGTATCCTTCAAGCAATTAAGAAATATTCTGCTGATACAGTAGAACGTGTTGTCATAACTTCAAGTTTTGCAGCAATGTTAAACTTTTTAAAAATGGGTGATCCATCTGCTGTCTTCACTGAACAATCTTGGAACCCAGACACTTGGGAATCATGCCAGACTGGTGCAGAAAGAGCTTACTGCGGTTCCAAAAAAATTGCTGAAAAGACTGCTTGGGAATTCTTAGAAGCTAATAAGGACAAAGTTAAATTTAAGTTATCTACAGTTAACCCTGTCTTAGTTTTCGGTCCACATATCTTCGAATCTGATATTACTTCAACTCTAAACACTTCTTCTGAAGCTATCAACGCATTAATACACACTGCAGCTGATGCTACTTTATCTGAAGGTAGCAATAACTATATTGATGTCCGTGACGTTGCTAAAGCACATTTATTGGCTTTCCAAAGGGAAGACACCATTGGTAAGAGATTATTAATGACTGGTGGTCCATGTAATAACCAAGATATTCTAAATGTTCTAAACAAAGATTTCGAATGCTTGAAAGGTAAGATTCCCGTCGGTAACCCAGAAGCAACCAGTGCTAATGTTAAGCGTGCTACCTGTGACAACACCGCCACTAAGAAGCTGTTAGGTTTTGAATTTATCTCTTTTGATAAAAGTGTCTATGATACAGCAGCTCAAATCTTAAGACATGAAGGTAAATTATGAGTACAATTTTTATAATTTATGTAGTTTAATGAATATATCCAAAAGGAACAAAGTCAAGATCGAGTGTATAACTACTATTGAAAAGAACTCTACAAAAACAAAGCATATTTGCTCCTACTTAGATATCAAAGTTCTTTCCTAAAAAAATCGTGAGATTCTAAGAGCCCTCATAAGGCTAAAGCAAGGGCATATATAAACGAAAAGTTCTATTTGTGAAAATACATCAATTTGCTTTGTCAATTTTTTCTCCCATTTATTATGTTGAAATATGTACAGCTGTAATTACTGACACAACAAATTTCTCATATAGGATGTGACGCATCAATTTACTGAGAAGATCTACAACTAGATTTAGCTGGGCAAATAACCGTTCAAATGACATAGTATACGGAGTTACGGCGCAATCTTTAATAACTCATCTTTAAGCAAATTTCCCTCATCCAGTCTCACTCCTTAATCTTGTCTGGTGCTCAAATCCACTAAGTTTTAATCTAACCTTTTCATAACTTCAAAGTCATGTAACTGCTATCTTGCCTCACCAAGTGTCAGTCCTTCACGTAAAATATAAATAAGTACTATTCCCTTTTCTAGTAATCCAGCGACCTTACAACTCTTAGTAATAGTGACAACCTTGTTATTTCCTCCAAAAATTGTTTGTCAGACACTTCAGATAATGCTAGTCTCCTTAATGTTGGTTGATTTAGCTACCTCATGGAAAGTTACGTTAAGTGACAATAGTTCTCCCCTTATTCTTTATCTCCATGTATTTCTAAAAAGTAGACAGTGCCACTCTGTATTTTATTTTAAACATTGCTATCCACGGGTATGGGACATATTTTAATGTTTAAGTTACAATACGCATGTGGAAACCAAATCTTGCATACCCTATGCGGTAACATTTTAGCATACAGAAAATCGCGCTACAGTCATGGGTATTCATTAGGCTTGCAGTCTATTGTTTCTGACCGTTGGAAACCTTTGATCAATGTTACAACAGTGGTTTTCGTTTTAATTAAAAAACGAGTATATAAATGGTAGTAAATCTTTTTTTTCTTGGTAAGAATCTCCCAGGAAGATTCAATGGTAATATTTCCCCTTTTTGTTTCGTTAAATTACCGATTCAGATAGGAATATGGCAGTACAAAGTGAAAATGAAAAAGTACAACAAATAGCAGACAATGGTGAAAGTTATGGTTCATCTTCAAGTAAACTTCTTGGAATGTCTAATAAGTGGGAGAGAGCGTGCAGGGCTATTGCAATTACGTTAGGGCTAATGCTGACTTTCTATGGCATTGTTGACCATATTTGTCAGGCTTGGAAGTCCTCCAAGTCAAAAACAAACGAAAAGACTCCATACACGTGTTAAATAGATACTCCTCATGATATAGATTCCAGCTGGTGAAAACCTTTACCAACCTCAGAGACATATAAACCTATGTTGTTTATGTCATTTATTATTTATTTAAAAACCGTAAAATAACTATTCCTTTAATATACTACGTATTTGATTTTATATTTTGCGTCAAATTATCTGAACTCTTGGCGAGCACCTCAGTCTAAATAGTGTTCTGGATGTGCGTAAGATTGCTTATACTACTTAGAAAATTGTAGTGAAAGTAAGGCATCTTATACAGTTTATCATAGCAATAGAGGCTTGGTTTAGTGTAAAGAGTGTTATTTGGTGTTAGGTCTTCCTATCTGTTAGTGCCCTTTTGTGAAATGAATATATGGATTACCATTTGAGTTATAACGTTGATTATATCAATAATGAAACTAGTTAGAAGTCGATTTGTATTCTATTATAATCAGTTCACAGATCTTATACATATATCAGTATGATTCACAAGTAAATTTGATAGAAGTATCTTAGTGTAAGGTTTCATATATGTCAATAATACTAATACTTAATATCAGTCCTTATTATCGTAACTAGAGAAAAAAACTTCTAAAATATAATGTTATTTGAGTTTTTACTATTTAATGACGATGGTTATTTATCATAACCATTATCATGCACAACAAAATAAGTAAACCATATATAATTCCAATTCAAATAATATATCTCTCCCCTAAAACTTTCCTACTGATTCACCTAGGTGAAAAAGTCAAACTGACTTAAATGCCTGGGTGAATAGCAGTCAATCAATGGTACTGAAAGTAAAATGAATGTTACTGAAAGGAAAATGAATTTGTATAATCTAAACCAAAGAAACAGTTGTCATTGTAAATGAGTGTGGCTGTGATCGCATTACTTAATGTAGTGAGTTACGTGACACTGGTATAGATAAAAAAACAATTGCTGGTGAGTTACCGGTAGAAAACTGGTATCATAGATTATCATCCTTTTTCTTCTAATATTCGTGAATCTGTTCCAGAAACGATAGTTTTTTGGATTTGTATAATTATTTGGATCATATGTGGTGTCATTCCAAAGGATGCAGGTAATCCACCGCCTTACAAACTACTGAAAACAAAATAAGTAACTATGTGGAAAATTGGCCAAATGTCGAACATTTTTTTGCTGCAATTGTAATCGTAATATATCAATCCTTAGCAATATGGATAGAAAGACCCATTTCACTTGGTAGTTCCAATCTTTAATTTAATTGTAATTAAGGGTAGTGTAATCCTCAAAATTTTGCTTTCTATACTTTATTCGTTCTTCTGTCTCGATAGTGTCCAAACGTCTCTTAGCCTCCTTTACTGTATCTTCGAAAACAATCACATCGGCAGCGTCCATTCTA
The DNA here is from genome assembly GCA_030571655.1 of Jamesozyma lodderae. NCBI lineage: Eukaryota > Fungi > Ascomycota > Saccharomycetes > Saccharomycetales > Saccharomycetaceae > Jamesozyma > Jamesozyma lodderae. Next base: position 1,947 of record JAJLYF010000109.1, on the reverse strand, counting down.
TAAAAGATAATTGGTTCCATAGCTCCAAAGCCAGGATAAAATAATAGGCCGTGACTGATTGGAAATAAAACTTCGTTAACGTTAGCATTGATACCTCTTGGAGACTATTGGCCATTTCTAGCTCCCGCAAGGATTAGCTTCATTGTATGTTTGCCTTTCCAAACACCTTCTCCGTATCTATCACCCCAATGAGTTGCATTGTGTTCACCAACACCATAAACATATTCAAAAGTATAGACTCTTTCAAACCAAGTCCTTTAATATAGCTGGTAAACACTATCACCACGATGGAAATTGGAAAATCACGGTATCAGCCCAATCAATCTTTGCGTATTCATTAAGAACATCGGCAGCAAGTCCGTTGTTCTTTGATACTAAGGCAGATAAAATGGATACTTTGAGTCTGGTGCCCTTATTGTTGTTGAACAATTTGTTTTCATTGACTATAGCTTTCCAGTGGTCTGCGTAGAGGTTTGAGACTTTGACCTCATGACCATTACACTATATGCTAATTTCGTTTCTCGTCTTGTTCTAATTTATCCTCTACCTCAAATTGTAAGATCTCTTATCTGCCGATACACTTAATAGTACTAGGAATGCAGTATCACATTGTCTGATCTCTGTATTATTGGTATTTATTGGACAGACTGTCACTCTCAAAAGTAAAGCCTCTATCATTAAAATTTAGTTTAGTTTCTAGTTCTAAATTTCCCAAAAGGTTGAAAGTTTTATAGTAAATTTGCGAAAGGTGTATGACTGTTTCTTTCTTTCTCCTATAAGTAACATATTTTTATTCTCACCATAATTATATCACCAAGAAATAAGTTTCCATATTGGGTCTTTCCAAAATCTAAATCAAAGATATAAAAGTACGCATTCGATAATCCTAAAATACCTTTATGAACCCGTCATACAAGTTTTCTTGTTCTTGCTTTGTCTGTGGTTATTCTCTGTTTTGTTCTTCCAAAGTGAGCTTCAATTTCATAAAATTATCTAACGCTTGAAAAATAAAAAATGGCTACCTCAGTGAAACTCAAATTTGAAAAATTTTAAAAATATTTTTGTCTCTGATTTGATTAATATTCTAGATTGAGGTATTATTTATCAATCTAAATTCAATGGAATTGTTTAATTTAAATGATTTTGTGATCTGGAATAATTGTCCAGATTTCGAATATATTAAAGAAATTCTAATGACAGTACGATATTAACAGGAAAAAAAGTATTTTTTATTTAATATGAGTCAAATATATATTATTCAGAGTATAATAATTAAAAAAAATTGTGGTTTGTCATAGCTAGAACATTTATAGTACATAATTTTTGATTTTTGTCAGCGTATGATGACAATTTCGCTTAAGTATTATTATAGTCTCGCCTCCAATGTAAGATTTCTAGAGTAAAGGTATATATGTTAAATAATAGTATAGTCGAGTTTAATATTGCCCATTATAATATTAACTTTTTTCAATAATAAGCTGGTGTAGATACTAGTAAAATAAAAATATAATTTAGTAGAGATATTTTATTATTTGGTTTTCATATTTGACAATATAGGTAGTTCTTAAAAATAATAGTAGTTATTCAATATTATAATTTAAAAAGTTGTTAATAAATATAATGTTATGGAAGTTAGTAATAATTAAGATTAACTTAGAATTGTTAATTATCTATTGTAACTATCATCAAGCCTAAAAGAATAGCTAAATCATATATGTTTTTCATTTAAAATACCTTCACTTAAGAGTTATTTATGGATTCAGAAGGTTGTGATGGCTAATATCAAGGTTTAAGTAAAATATTTCTAGATTTATGTATGTTATTTTATGTTAAATAGATTTCTCATTGCAATCTAAGTTGTCAGGCTTCTGATATTTCATTATTGGATCCTGAAACGGTTCAGAGTCATTTGTTCAGCCTAGTATTAATAGACAAAAAAGATAAAAA
>JAJLYF010000108.1:0-10832 GCA_030571655.1 Jamesozyma lodderae | reverse complement strand
TATTTTCCACAGCCTTAATAAAGAAAAAATCAATTAATTTACTACTAAATTCAATTCCACAAATATGTCCCCTTTAAATTCCACATTATTTACCAGTAATATTCATTTAGAACGGAATAGGCCATGGATTGCCTGATTAACCGAAAACTAGACTCGAAAGTCCTACAAGGAGTATACAAAAGATAGCAACATAGAGTATAATGCATAGATATTCTTACTTCCACTAAATGAGCAGCCAGAGAAAGGAAATAAAAACTTAAGGATAGTAAAAAAACAGAACCCAGTTCTGATGAGCTTTTTGTGCAATCAGAAATAGAATCAGGCCTTAACCTGAACATCCTTTATCATATAAAACTATCATGTAAGGTACATAATTTTTACATTTTTGGACTTTATGAATGTTTCCCTTTTTAAACTTTTTTTTCATCATTTAAGGGTCAGCGCATAGATAATTGTCAGAACAATCATATTTCATATTATAAAGACAGGCTTTATTGCATGAATTGTGGGATGACTTTCCCTCGTAAGAATAGTCAACAATAAGAATCGAGTGAATATTTAATAAAAATAAAAGTCAAACTCAAGATACTTAAGAAACAAAAATTAAAGGGTAATTAAATAAAAGTGCTTAGTTTTATATGTTATATAATGTGTTGAGAAACTAATGGCGTGCCTCCTGCTTTAATAGAGTCTTTTGAAACTATATTTATTTTGAATTTCCTACATTCTAGATATGATAATTGTTTTTTTTTACAGTATTTACAATATAAAACCGAATACTTCTTATTGAAGTGTCTTTCAATTCTCTGTGTCTAAAGTATCGTGAGTTCGACTTCATTTTTTTCAATTTTTTCTTCGATTCTTACTCTGTTATTTACTATTTCCCACTTAAAAAAACACATTCCACATCTCTCTTAATAAAGTCTACCTTTTACAATATGTAACATGATTGTCATACTTCTGAAATAGTGAATAATAAACGATCAATTACCATACTTAAAAATGTCCTAAGTTCAAAACAAATATAATAAATATCCGAAGGGTTCATTTAAACAAAAAGCTCTACCTTGGTTTCTCAATAATGATAATTGTGTTATACCTTTTAAAAAACATTTATTATTAATTTTCTCATGAGAGGCATGGTTTGCCGTTCCTGATTGACTCCATTACTCTAATGGTTGGAACTAACGCTAAAAGAAAATATAAGAGGATAAAATAGAAACATACGGCAATAAAAGTGGTGCAGATTAACTGAGACCTTGGTATTAATATGTCTATTGCTAATTTAGATTTTTCAGTTGTAACTGGTTTGGTTAGTCGGTGGACTGTAGCAGTTTTATTGTCAGCTATCTAATTTCTAGTTTATCTTCTCTTACATTTACTTTTAGCATGCTGATTTTTAAATCAATTAACTTGGTTTGAGGCTAAATATATGGCAGTATTAGCAAGCTTATTTTTAATTTGGCAATCTGTAACTATTTTACTTACCACTTTCCATTTAATCATTTCTCCGATTTTTTTTTCGAAACCATTGAAACTTTTCCTCCTTGATTATGGTGTAAAGTTCTGCTTCTACTAATGAGTGGCATATTACGTCTAAGTTTTTTTAAAAGAAAAAAGTCGATAATGTCCATATTATATATGTGGACCTATTCTCGATTTGTGATCATATTCTGTTCCTGCTCACATATCTGTCAGTATAACTAATGTCGGTTCTTCTCTTTTTTCTCCTTTTAGGACAATATCCTTTTCTTTATTATTGATCATGTATCGTATATTTTTTTCTCCAGCTCTGATAGTTTTACTATCTGGATATTTTGTCAATCTTGCCAATTTTTCGGTAGCAAGCTCAATATCGATTCTTCCTCGACCTCTTATATATGTTAATTTTTTTATGATACCTTCTAGATATTTTGTTTTCTAGTGTATCTCATCTTCTTTACAGTTTACTTCATTAGTTTTTGGATTTAAACTATATTCCGTTATATGATGTATCTTTTCATTTTTACCTTATCATAAGCCTCCTCAACTTATTAATATAGTTATCTAATAAAAGTATAGCTGTATTTGTTTTTAGTTCATATCTTAGATCAAGTCCCAAAATGTCTGGTTCTAAACATGTGCCTGCCACTACATCAGTTATTTTCAATGTAAATTTTTCTTCAAGCATTTTTATTAGTTTATTAATGTCCAATTCAGTCTTTGCTGCAATCAATGTACCATCTAGATAAGCAACGACCATTTATTATCATCCAATGATATAGAAAATCCTTGAGAATAATCAGAGTCAAAGAAATCTCTTTTATTCAAAAATTGTCTTAATGTATCATTCCAATTTTGGGGAATCTGCTTTGAACCCTATAATTCTTATACCAGTTATGTGATCATCCTACTATTCTTGGGATGTATAATAAATGGTCGGTTTTCAAATGGGGCATATAAAAATGCATGATTTGTATGCATTGTTCAAATATGTAACTTCTCTTCTAATATTATTATTGAGAAATTTTTATGCTTTCCATGTTTAAAAGTTCAGTTTCAGTATTATAATAGAGCTTTTATCACACTGTGCACATCTCTGACTACAATTCTTGCATTCTGTGATCCAAATAAAACTATGCGCTCATAGTAATGCTTGGTCTTAGGAAAAATAGTTGCTAAGCTAAACAAGCTAGCTAGCTGACTAATTCACAGCCTTCGTAGTAACTTAGCAACTATTTCACCCAAGACGAGAGCGTTTACCATGGCGAGGAGATGTAACTCTGGAAGTAATATTGCAAGTGCTTTAACCAGACTTTCGCTAATTCCGCAAATATAAACGTTGACAGTCACGTGCCAAAAATAACATATCATAAAAAAGATTACACTTCCGACATTTTATTTTTCATTGATTTGAGCGTCAGTAGACAAATCGTAATGTGCTGTGAACACTATTTAATCCGTTTCTTACACATTACTTCAAGAACTGTAGAAAGAGACAAAATTCCTAATAGGAATCTGAATAGTTTTGACAAAACAAAGTAGTCAAAGAAGGCATGTAAATGAACCTTCATAACAAAGAAGTTCAATATTGTATAGTCGTTTTTCAGTAGCTAAGGTAAGATTGTAAAAGAAAACTGTAATTGGTTACCCTAAATATAGGGTATGACACTTTATGTACCAATGTAATAAAACCTATCATAGCAACTTGAGTACAAACTGCCCTATATAAAATTTTTAGAAAAACTGAACCAATTCATCAAACTATCAAGGTAGTCTACGTTGAGTCAATGGTGTACAACCGTCAAGAATAGATAGAAAATATCTATCACGGTTGAATTATACTAGAAAAACCCCAATTTATATATATATATATATACCTGTGAAAAATGAAAAATGAGCATAGTAAACCAATGCTCAAAATAATTCTTGAACGCTACAGACCCTTGAAATTGGCCTTCTCAAAAACCACACTTGGCTTGATAACATATTACACCATAACCGTGCGGTCAAGCATGGTCAACATAAATTTCAAGAGCCGATAGCTCGAGCTCGTAATTTCTGAAAATATTCAGGGCTCTTTTAATGTACAGCATTTCAGAAGTGTAACACTAGGAAAAAAATTATACGAATAATTGTAAGGCATTTTCGCTGTGGAGTTTTCTGTATTATATATTCATAAATATAAAGAACTAAAGAATTATATGTATAAATAATACAGAATTTGATCAAGTTGTTAGAATAATTGCCTGCCAGTTACTCCATAGCATAACTATTGGCTATATCATTCTGCTAGAAGCCAGTACTATTCCAATAGCAAATAGAGCTTTCCTATGCATCAACAACGATCACGAAGAATTAGAGAGACAAATCGGATACAATTGATAAAGAAAAAGAAGATTGAACCATCTGAATTATTTTTGAATTACCTCTTGCCCCTCCAGTCTCATTCGTCGTTAAAAAGGACCACAGCAAACGATTGTGTGTAGACTATTGTAGTTTGAACGAACAAACGGTCAAGTCAAAATTTTCATTGCCTCTAATTGAAGACATCCTAGACAAGGTTCATAGAGCTAAGGTCTTTAGCAAGCTTGACCTTATCTCTGGTTACCATCAAGTGCCAACTTCCTAAGAGGACAGGTATAAAACAGCGTTCATCACGCACAGAGGACAATACATTTGGAAGGTAATGCTAATTGGGCTAATCAACGCACCTGCTACTTTCAGCGATTGATAAACCACGTTTTAAAAGAATATATCAATTGGTTTTGTGTGGTGTGCCTGCATGACATACTAATTTATTCGAAAGATGAGACAGAACATAAGACACACATACTGACTATTTTAAATACCCTAAGAGAACATAACTTGTATGCTAAAAGAAGTAAATGTCAACTCTTTTTAAAACTGGTTCAGTTTTTAGGACATGCTCAACCAGGGCGGTATATCAGTAGACCCCGATAAGGTAAAAGCAGTTAAAGATTGGCCATCACCAAAAGACTTTAAGGACGCCCAAAGGTTTTTGGGATTAGTAAATTACTATAGACGTTTCATACAAGGATTTTCAAAAATCGCTCATCCATTACATGAACTAGCTGCGAAGAAGAGAGCATTCAATTAAGATTGTCAAAAGCGTTCGTTACACTCGAAAAGTTATTGGTTGAAGCCCCATCCTTAAACCATTTCATCCAACCAAGAGATTGGCTATTACCACGGATGCTTCAACAATAGCTGTCAGTGCTACTCTAGAACTCAGAGATGAACAGAATAAAGTGCTAGGAGTAGTAGCTTATCAGTAAGAAGTTTTGTAATCATGAACTTAATTGGCCAATTCGTAAAAAAAAGTTATTTTCAATTATTACAGCTCTAAGGAATTAGTGCCACTATTTGTTGGGAACGCATTTCATTGTTTTCACCGATCACCATTCCTGTTAATATCTAAAACAGGAAAAGAATGTTTATACCACGATAGTTAGATGGTGGGACTTCTTAGCGGACTACGATTTCGACGTTGTCTACATCAAAGGTTACTCCAATCACGTTGATGCCCTCTCCAGGCTACCAGAAATTATAGAACAGCCACAGACTCTCAATTCAATTGGCTTTCAATCCAGTTTGGACCCCAGTTATATTCAAACATTAAACAAAAAATATACGCAGGATCCTTACGTCAACGAGATTATCGAGTGTCTAAAAGATGAAAAACGAGAGGTCTCCATCCATATCAAAACACCATTGAAGTATTTTTCTCTCAAGAATAACTTATTATTCTATTCCACCCCAATGGTAAACAATAACCGTTTATGTATTCCACCTGGAACTACTCGTCAACACATTTTGCAATCACATCATGATTCTGCCTCTGCAGGTCATCCTGGTGCACATCGTACATTCCAAACACTGTTCAAATCGTTTTTCTGGCCACACATGGAGGCTACTATCACCAATTACTGCCGGGAATGCCCAGAATGTCAGAAAAAAAACCACCCTATGTTGAAATCTCCAGGCATTTACGAACCACTGGAAATAGCTGAGCAAAGATGGGCAGCGATTAACGTCGACTTTCTGACAGGTTTAGCACCAACCCAAGGATATGATGCTATAAAGGTATCTCCTCCAGAGAGTTTGCAAATTTATTGTTCAATTGCGTTATTTGTTTACATGGTATACCAAGAAATATTGTCACTGATCAGGATAAGATATTCACCAGCAAACTTTGGGATCGTTTTCGTCAACGTTTCAATATTAACATAAAGTTTACAACGCCATACAATCCATCCACAAATGAATACGTTAATCGTACACTGGTCGAGATGCTCCGTCATTACATCTTCAAAGAGAATACATCTTGGTTACCTCAACTCTAAGTTGCTGGATTTGCTTACAACAAAGCCCAGCAAACTTTCATCCAAATAACACCATTCTTTGCTAATTATGGTTTCCACTCCAGCGTTCCTGGCTTTGATCACTTCATTAATGATACTAAGATGCTTAACTCAGGCTGCAGCCTTGTCCATCACTTAGACGAATTAGACTATTCCATGGATTCACTTTTGTTCCTCTTTCTAATTTAACAATGGCTTAAAAATTAATCACCCTCGACAGCTGCATTACCAAGTGCCTCCAAGGTTGATGTCTGTGGCAACAATTCTTGGAGGCATAGGTGTCAGCAGAAGTTGCCTTTCGCTATGAGGGTATGAACAGGAAACAATGAACGGGATTATCCTTATTAGGATAATTCCTTGTCCGGTTGTTTTGTTATGGAGTTTAGAAAGTCCCAGAAGTAAATCAAGAAAAATTTGCCTCCTTTATATAGTTGTCAAAAAAGTTCTACTCTCCGCTTTTTCGTCCTCAGAGGGCGTTTAGAAGGGTCCTTTCGAGACTTTTATTTGTGATTTAACAATGAAGAAAACGAAGGTGAAAAAACTTCATAAAATAGAGATGAAACTTGTACTAGAATCTGTACATGGAGACTTTTCTTGAGTTGTAGAGTTGTGAGAATATTATTATCTTCAATTTAGGTCAACTTTTTTTGGGCTATGCTGTTTTTGTATCTAAGCATAACAATAGGTAAGTTGAATTGTCGTCATCTCCCTCTTTTTTGTTAATGAAACAGCATTACACAAGTTGATGAAAGGAGAAAGTCGCCCTACAATATACTCACTATGATTGCAAAGTATCTCAGTTACATGTATCGAGTTTAAATTATTTGCTTTCAGGCAATCATAACTCAATTGATATAAGAAAAGAAACTTACTGTCTATTAATTCTCTACAGTTTCCTTCCTTGGTAGTAAAGAAAATAATTCATTTCGATGACTACTGTAATAACGATTACCAGGATCAATACCCATATAATTTTCAATTTACCTCTGGAGGAATTGATAATTAAAATACAGATTGTATTTCCTTTCAACTCCGCCTCTTGACTGACTGCAATTATACGTTCTATTGGTTTGTACTATCCATATCAACACAAATCAATTGCTTATCTGACAATTTCCCCTCTAAAGCGATAACGGCTATTTTTTTTCGCTTTTTGTGCGTCGCTTTCTTCGTCGATCAAAAATTGTTTCGCTGTGGAAATGTTTCAAAGTGTGTAGACTCTTAGCAAAAATTAACAATAACAGCCTTATCAAATAGTTAACGTTTGCAAATCAATGAATTATCTTGTTTTTCCCCCATATGGGAAGATAACGACGGTATCTTTATCTCAAAAAAAACTCCACTGTTGGAACGGCTTCAAAAAAGTTTGGCATGGAGTCTTGGTAGATAAGAGCTGATAATCATCAGCAATGACAGTGTCTGAAGCGAAAATTTCACCAAATGTAGTCAAAGTTTGCTCTAACTCGATGAACAAATGTTGTCTGATTAACAGGCAAAAAAAATGGCTAATGAAGACTTGAAATCATATCTTTAAAAAAAATCGTATATAAAGTTGTGACTTTTTCCTGTTAATATTTAATACTTCAATGTGTCGTTATTCAATTGTTATGGTATATGTACTATGTACAAAAACCAAAACAAATTTTAAAGAGAAAGTTATATAATAAGAAAAATGAGTACAGACTATACTCCTAAGGAGAAAAATAATTCTCCATCTGTAGATCCTGAAATACAAAAGGATACATACACAGTAGATATCGAACCATTAGAAAATTACACAGATCAAGCTTCATCAGCCACTACCTCGAAATGGCAAGATTTTAAGGATTCCTTTAAGAGGATGCCAAAGCTTGAACTGGATCCAAATTTAACAGAAGCTGAAAAGATTGCCATTAAAACCGCTAACTCTCCTTTGAAACATAAATTAAAGACAAGACATTTACAAATGATTGCCATTGGGGGTGCCATTGGTACAGGTCTTTTTATTGGTAGTGGTAAGGCACTTAGAACAAGTGGCCCAGCAGGTCTGATTATTGGTTGGGGTATTATGGGTACTATGATTTATAGTATGGTTATGGCTTTAGGTGAACTTGCTGTTGTCTTTCCTGTTTCTGGGGGATTTACTACTTATGCCACCAGATTTATAGATGAATCATTCGGGTTTGCTAGTAATACGAACTATATGCTACAAAATTTGGTGGTTTTACCTTTAGAAATTGTTGGTGCATCTATTACTGTTAATTACTGGGGTACAGATCCAAAATATAAAGATGCATTTGTAGCGTTGTTCTGGGTAGCCATTGTCATTATTAATTTTTTTGGTGTCAGAGGCTATGCTGAAGCTGAATTTATCTTCTCTATTATTAAAGTCATTACAGTTATTGGATTTATCATCTTAGGTATTATCTTGGTATGTGGTGGCGGTCCTGAAGGTGGTTATATTGGCGGTAGATATTGGCATGATCCAGGTGCTTTTGTTGGTGAGACTGCTGGTAGACAATTTAAAGGTACTTGTGCTGTTTTGGTTACTGCTGCATTTTCTTTCCAAGGTTCAGAACTTATTGGTTTAGCTTCTGCAGAATCTGCAAATCCAAGAGAATCTGTTCCAAAAGCAGCTAAACAGGTTTTTTGGAGAATTACATTATTCTACATTGTATCTTTAACTTTAGTTGGTTTATTAGTCCCATTCAATGATCCACGTTTAATTGGTGAATCCTCGGTCGATGCAGCAGCTTCACCATTCGTTATTGCTATCACTACTCATGGTATTAGAGGTTTACCAAGTGTTATCAACGTTGTTATCCTTACAGCTGTCTTATCTGTTGGTAACTCTGCAATTTATACTTGTTCGAGAACATTGACTAGTTTATCTGAACAAGGTTTCTTACCGGAAATCTTTGGTTACATTGATCGTAAGGGTAGACCATTAGTTAGTATTTCCGTTGTCTCTGCATTTGGTTTAGTTGCATTTGTTGCTCAATCCTCTAAAGAAGGTGATGTCTTTAACTGGTTATTGGCTATTTCTGGTCTATCTTCTTTGTTTACATGGGGCGGTATTATGATTTGCCATCTTCAATTTAGAAGGGCTTTAGCTGCTCAAGGTAGAGATATTGATGAGTTACCATTCGCTTCTCCAACAGGTATTTATGGTTCTCTTTGGGGTTTGTTTATTATTGTCTTAGTATTTATTGCCCAATTTTATGTTGCTGTTTTCCCACCTGATAGTTCTCCAAATGCAACAGCATTCTTTGAATCTTATCTTTCATTCCCAATTGTAATATTCTTCTATTTTGCACATAAAATTTACAAGAAAAATTGGAAACTATACATTAAACCAGAAGATATGGATATTGACACTGGTAGAAAAGAAACAGATATAGAATTATTAAAACAAGAATTGGCTGAAGAAAGAGCAATATTAGCATCAAAGCCATGGTGGTATAGATATTACAATTTTTGGTGTTAATAAATTGTTTCACCGTATATTACTTTTAAAATTCCTGTATTTACTGGTTTGTCATTTTATAATATATTTATTTTTTTATATACGTTTTAGGTTCTTTCTTTTATATTGAATGTGCACATATAATTCTAATTCAATAAAAAAATTATTCATTTTGTTTCCATTTACGTCGGTTGGGAAAGGCTAAGAAAACATTGCCTAAAAAACACTTACAGAATGAAAGAAATTCAATACATTAGAAAAGTAGGTAACTCCTGATTGGGAAGTGTTAGGAGTGGATAGAATAACGACTTAATGTTTTTTCCTATTTTTTATATACTATTAATGCAGATTACGTGTTAGTCAATCGTTATTTGATTAAAGTCTTTTCATTACAGTTTGCCTAATCTCTACCTGGGCCCACAATTCGGTAACCAGTATACTCAAAACAAACTGTTTTACTCAAAATATCAAAGAGTTGTAAAAATTACTTCAGTGATACAGATTATATACGAAAAGAACTGGATGTTAATAAGGCAACATAAGCATTCACAAACGCTGGAAAGAAATTTCATATTTTATGGGTAGCTCCTAACAATTCGGCCACAAATATAAATTTAAGCATAGGGTTTCAAAGTGTACACTTTTATATATTAATAAGTCAAACAGACAGTCAACCGAATTTTGAATTAGATAAATTTTGGTGATTATAGTAATCATGTAGTGTAAAATTTTGGAGTAAATGGTATGGAGCTTTCTTATGTTAACGGTTATAAAGAACAGCCAAAAAGTGAAGGAATTTTACAAAAGTCATCAAGGTTCAATTATTTACCAAAATTATAATAATTTTTTTAGTATTATTTTTCAAGTATTCTTAAGAAAAACAACAAAATGTAAATATTATGCGAAGAAAAAAATAATCGTTGTATTATCAAATTGCAAAATAAAACAAATAATCTCAAATTACGTATCAACAAAACAAGAGTAACCATAAATAAATGACCAATCTAAAAGATTGTTTTAAACATTTAGGTTGTACTATAACTAGAAAATAGGTTAGAATATTTAAAAGTACCGTTTCATGTCAATTTGTACCGGCTTAGATACGTCTTTATCTTTGTTTCACAATTACAAACTATTATAGAAAGCTTATCTTGTTATAGTTGTAATATGTCAAGTGCTACCTTGATAGATTGACCTGTACTAAGTAAGTTTCCATAAACAACCAAAGCTGAAAAATAGACCAACTGTAAACTACAACAAGTTACAGTCTTCTCTTTCTAACTTCATTGATGATATAGCAAAGTTAATAAAGAACATTTGTCATGAACAGATAACAAAACAGGGGGTTGCAAAGAAAAATACCAAAAATTGTGTTGTAGTATCCTGTATTAGTTAAACTGATTTAACGGATATGAAATTAGATTATAATATCGTTCGTTTCTTTCTAAATAAATATACTTAAGAACTATATATAATTATGATACAATAGAGGTTGAACATATAAAAGGCAAACCTTTTATATG
>JAJLYF010000107.1:0-11021 GCA_030571655.1 Jamesozyma lodderae | reverse complement strand
ACCCAGAATAGGAATTCTTGGATAATCGATGACGGAGAATTCAATGGGATTATTAGAAATGTAATCTGTCGCTTTCTTGCCTATTCAGGAATGGATGGGTTTGAGACCACATTGCTTACATTTTGAGATCTATTTTGATCACTATGAAAGCATTATATTATATTAAATCATGAAGGATTAATAGTTTTGAGTTATACTTTGCCAACATTCGATGGTTTTGAATGTTAAAGGCGCTTAATAATATATAGCTTATTTTTTAAGACCTAGTTCCTTCAGTATTTTCACTTATATAAGGTTCACATACATAACTTGTAAACCAAAAATAATATGGGTCACTATTGTGTAATTTTAAATTAAAAAAGGACATACCTTACTTTTTTTTTTTTTGAAGTTATTCGATGAATTTTTTGAACATCAGAGATGTCTTTACACATTTTCTAAGTTAAAACCTGATCGTTCTTTTTAATATGTAAAGTATTATGGAACGTACATAATTTTTATATGTTTGTGTTAGGAGTGAAAATTGTAACCTTTTCCGATTGTTTTCTTGTGGTGAGCGTCAGCACATAAGTAATAAATGTACTTTTAATACTGAATAATGTGTAAGAAAAACATAATTTCCAACATTATTATATAGTTTTCATGTTGCCCTATGAAATTTAGTTATAAATTATAAATTCAGTCAGAATAGGACAATTTAGAAGTAAAAACATAATTATGAAACATCACCTTACGTCTTCCAACCCTGGATATAGTCAAATTCAAAAAGAGTTTTATTAGGCATTGAAAAAGTAAAAAATAAACAACGCTCACAATTCGGAAACAGGCACTATAAAAATTTGTATTTGTAACACGTAATATATAAATTACCGTTTAAAGTATTTTGTCATGTTCTTAACGTTTGGAAGCGAGTACAAATTTTTTTTAATATTGATATAATTTAATGTTTTTTAATTATATGACTTCTTTTTGTATGCATAGGGAGTACTCTATCTAATTATTTAAATTCTCTAGTGAAAATTAGTGAACTAAATCATTTCAAGACTCATGTAAAATTACAAGGACGATATTTATAACTCTTTATAGTAGTCAGTTATTGAAAGTCTCCTAGTTACTTAAAAACTTCTATATTGGACACCATTATCATCTTAAACATTTTGCATAAGAAAATTATTACTATTTGAAATAAAAGAAAATATTTCACATACTTGACAGAAAACAAATGCTTTAAGAAAAGGCACATAATCAAATGAAGGATATAGAAGTGTGTCGAGACTCCTACCTTTAGTTTACTCGTACTTATTCAAGATTCACCTACAGAGGATATATCTCAATCAAAGGACTGAAACCTATAGTCAAATAAAGATAAATACGCTACGTCATTATGCAGTACCTTACCATCAACATCATGACAATTGCTCTCTATTAATAATACTCATGTCGTTATCTTGCGAGTAATTTTATTATGAGAGATGTGCTGCATCATTTCCAACGGCTCGGAGCTAAGAAACCTTCGTAGCAGCGAAAAACTGAAAAATTTTTTTTCGAACTTTTTTTTTGTTTTATGCTCATCTCTTTTCCTCATCTCAAATCAACATAATAATTACTATTAAGCACATATATAATATATAACAGCATATTCATTATTATAATTCCCCATTCAATCTAACCAGAAAAGGTAAAACGAAATATATTTGAAGATGGGTAATTTAATAAAACCCCCAAAAGATTCGAGAACTGCTCATTTTCATACTCTAGAAAGAGAGAGCCGTTTTATCAACCCACCAAAGGATAAATCTGCCTACCCACTTTTGAAAGAGGCTATTGCTCCACATGTTGGTTCTTTCAATGCTTTAACTGAAGGCCCAGAAGGTGGTTTATTAAACTTAGGTGTTCAAGATATTGGCGAAAAGGTCATTTTTGATGGTAAGCCATCTACTACTGATGAAGATGAAATGGCTAACGATAAATACTTAGGTAACAAATTAGCTATAAGTGTTGAACAAGTCTCTATTGCCAAACCAATGTCCAATGATGGTGTTTCTGCTGCCGTTGAAAGACAAGTTTTTCCAACTGAAGCAAGACAAAGATTGTCCTCTTACAAAGGTAAATTAATGTTGAAACTAAAATGGTCTGTCAATGATGGTGATGAGACTTTCACTGAAGTTAGGGATTGTGGTGGTTTGCCAGTTATGCTTCAAAGTAACAGATGCCATCTAAATAAGTTATCTCCTTATGAATTGGTTCAAAAAAAAGAAGAATCAGACGAAATGGGTGGTTATTTCATCATTAATGGTATTGAAAAATTAATTAGAATGTTGATTGTTCAACGTAGAAATCATCCAATGGCTATCATTAGACCAAGTTTCACAAACAGAGGTGCTTCTTACACTCAATATGGTATTCAAATGAGATCTGTGAGGCCGGATCAAACATCTCAAACTAATGTCTTACATTATTTGAATGATGGTCAAGTCACTTTCAGATTTTCTTGGAGAAAAAATGAATATTTGATTCCAGTTGTGATGATTTTAAAAGCATTATGCGACACAAGTGATAGAGAAATTTTTGATGGTATCGTTGGTTCTGATGTTAATAATTCTTTCTTGACCGATCGTCTGGAATTATTGTTACGTGGTTTCAAAAGAAAATACCCAACTTTACGTAATCGTACCCAAGTTCTTCAATACTTGGGTGACAAATTCAGATTTGTTTTCCAAGCTTCCGCTGATAAATCAGATTATGAAGTTGGTCAAGAAGTTTTGAACCGTATCGTTTTAGTTCATTTGGGCAAGGATAACAACCAAGATAAATCAAAGATGTTATTATTTATGATTAGAAAGTTATACTCTCTAGTTGCCGGTGAATGTGCTCCAGATAATCCAGATGCTACCCAACATCAAGAAGTTTTATTAGGTGGTTTCTTGTACGGTATGATCATTAAGGAAAAGATTGATGAATACTTACAAGGTATTGTTGCCCAAATTAGAACTGACATAAACCGTGGTATGGCAATCAATTTCAAGAGTCGTAAGTATATGTCTAGAGTACTAATGAGAGTAAATGAAAATATCGGTTCCAAGTTACAATATTTCTTATCTACTGGTAATTTGGTCTCTCAATCTGGTTTAGATTTACAACAAGTTTCTGGTTATACTGTTGTTGCTGAAAAGATTAACTTTTACCGTTTCATTTCACATTTCAGAATGGTGCATAGAGGTTCTTTCTTTGCTCAATTAAAGACTACTACTGTTAGAAAATTATTACCTGAATCGTGGGGTTTCCTATGTCCTGTCCATACACCGGATGGTTCTCCATGTGGTTTGTTAAACCATTTTGCACACAAATGTCAAATCTCAACCGAACAAGCAGATGTCTCTAAGATTCCAGAGCTTTTATACTCATTAGGTGTTGCACCTGCCTCACATACCTTCGCTGCTGGTCCTTCATTATGTTGTGTCCAGTTAGATGGTAAAATCATAGGTTGGGTTTCCCATGAACAAGGTAAAATCATTGCTGATACTTTAAGATATTTAAAGGTCGAAGGTAAAACTCCTGGTTTACCACTAAACCTTGAAATTGGTTACGTTCCTCCATCCACTAAAGGTCAATACCCTGGTTTATTCTTATTCGGTGGTCACTCCAGAATGATGCGTCCAGTTCGTTACTTACCATTAGACAAAGAGGATATTGTTGGTCCTTTCGAACAAGTCTACATGAACATAGCTGTCACTCCAGAAGAGATACAAAATAATGTCCATTCCCATGTTGAATTTACCCCAACCAACATCTTATCGATCTTAGCTAATCTTACTCCATATTCCGATTTCAACCAATCCCCAAGAAACATGTATCAATGTCAAATGGGTAAGCAAACTATGGGTACTCCAGGTGTTGCATTAGTTAACCGTTCCGATAATAAGCTGTACAGACTGCAATCTGGTCAAACTCCTATTGTTAAAGCTAATCTATACGATGACTACGGTATGGATAACTTCCCTAATGGTACAAATGCAGTTGTTGCGGTCATTTCATATACTGGTTATGATATGGATGATGCGATGATCATTAACAAGTCTGCTGATGAAAGAGGTTTTGCTTACGGTTCTATGTATAAGGTCGAAAAGGTTGACTTGTCATTAAACAGAAGTCGTGGTGATCCAATCACACAACACTTTGGTTTTGGTGATGATGAATGGCCAAAGGAATGGTTAGACAAATTAGATGAAGATGGTTTACCATACATCGGTACATATGTTGAAGAGGGTGATCCAATTTGTGCTTATTTCGATGATACCTTAAACAAAACTAAGATTAAGACATATCATTCCTCTGAACCTGGTTATATTGAAGAAGTCAATTTAATTGGTGATGAATCTAATAAATTCCAAGAATTACAAACTGTTAGTATCAAGTATAGAATTAGAAGAACTCCACAAATTGGTGATAAATTCTCCTCTAGACATGGTCAAAAGGGTGTTTGTTCAAGAAAATGGCCTACTATTGACATGCCATTCAGTGAAACTGGTATCCAACCAGATGTTATCATTAATCCTCATGCTTTCCCATCTCGTATGACTATTGGTATGTTCGTAGAATCTCTTGCCGGTAAAGCAGGTGCCTTACATGGTATTGCTCATGATGCTACACCATGGTTATTCAATGAAGATGATACACCAGCAGATTACTTCGGTGAACAATTGAAAAAGGCTGGTTACAATTACCATGGTAATGAACCAATGTACTCTGGTGCTACTGGTGAAGAATTAAGAGCAGATATTTACGTTGGTGTCGTTTACTACCAAAGATTACGTCATATGGTTAACGATAAGTTCCAAGTTCGTTCTACTGGTCCAGTCAATAGTTTAACTATGCAACCAGTTAAGGGTAGAAAGAGACATGGTGGTATTCGTGTTGGTGAAATGGAAAGAGATGCATTGATTGGTCACGGTACCTCATTCCTGTTACAAGATCGTTTGTTAAATTCTTCCGATTACACACAAACTTCAATCTGTCGTGAATGTGGTTCTATATTAACTACTCAACAAAGTGTTCCAAGAATTGGTGCCATGTCTAGTACATGTTGTCGTCGTTGTGCTGTCACATTTGATGACGCTAAGAAGATGATCTCCAAATATGAAGGTGAAGAGAATATCTTTATCGATGATTCACAAATCTGGGAAGATGGTCAAGGTAATAAGTTCGTTGGTGGTAATGACACAACAACTGTGGCTATTCCATTCGTGTTGAAATATCTAGATTCCGAATTAACAGCCATGGGTATTAGATTACGTTACAATGTTGATCCAAAATAATTGTTCAAATAAAATCTAACAAAAAACTTTTTCCTTCATCCATTTTTTCATAGTCATACACCCATTATTTATAAACACAACCATGTACTATAGATATAGATAATACAAAAAAGTATATACGATAAAATTATATACCATTTAACAAATAAAATATACGAATAAAAAAATCCTAAATTTTGTAGATACAATAACTATGGTTACATATATTATTATTTATTAATTCATTAAAACAGAACTGCCAAAAAAGGAAAGTACTGATAAGCCAGATAATGCGCGCAGAAACATTAAAAAAATGGATGGACAAAATTACGAGCCGAAAGAGGCTCAGCAGAACAAAAAAAAAAAACTTAGGCTGAACCCTGAAATTTTTGTTTCAGTAATAATTCAGTTAAAATTCATTCGATGATTGTTTCAATTACTGTTATGGTAGTATCTTAATACTGAAAGCAGATATTTGGTTCATTTGGCTAGACTCATTTACGTATTTTTTTTTTCACTCTATTTCCAAACCTAAGTTAAGACTTATCTATAAGTCATCTTTACGTAGTTAGAGGAGGCTCTGTCTGAAGTTATACTATATATATTCTTTTCTTTATTATTAAAATATTCCCATTCCAAAAGTCAGATAAAAGAAAAAACCGATCGTTTGACGCTCACGAACCAGTTAATACTTATTTCATTTTCACTTTTTTGTTTTTAGGCTGCTTCTATTATTAGGTAATTAACTAGACTACTTAAAATAAAAATAATAATAAATTAATTTTACCACACATATTTCAGCCAAAAGCAAAATGAGCGATAATCCCTTCAAATACTTCTTCACCAGAGCTGATAATGCGGAGGAGGCTATAGAGCTACAAGAAGAATCACGAGCAGAAGACGCATTAATAACGGCGACAACAGAAGCTCTTTCCAAACCAAATGCATCACAAGAATATTGTACGTTATCCATTAACGAAACTTTAGAACGACTAAATACAGACGCCATTTACGGCCTTGCATCAATCGAAGAGGTGAATCGTAGAAGGGAGATTCACGGCACAAATGAAATCATCATCCAAGATGACGAAAGCTTGTGGAAGAAATTTTTATCTAATTTCATTGAAGATCGTTTAATATTATTACTGATTGGTTCTGCCGTTGTGTCAGCCATAATGGGCAACACAGATGATGCCATTAGCATTACATTGGCCATCATCATTGTAGTCACCGTTGGATTTGTTCAGGAATATAAATCAGAAAAATCATTGGAAGCATTAAACAAGTTAGTTCCAGCAAAATGCCACCTGATCAGATGTGGGAAGGAATCAAATGTTCTGGCATCTACATTAGTGCCTGGAGATTTAGTTTATTTCAAAATTGGTGACAGAATACCAGCAGATTTGAGAATCATTGAGTCAGTTGATTTATCAATTGATGAAAGTAGTCTCACTGGTGAAAATGAACCTGCTCATAAGTCTGCAAAGCATGTTAGTAAGGATAACAATCATAATAATTTGAGTTCAATTGTACCGATTTCTGAGAGAACTAGTATTGCTTATATGGGGACTTTAGTTAAGGAAGGACATGGTAAAGGTATTGTTGTAGGTACAGGTAAGAACACGTCTTTTGGTGCCGTTTTTGAGATGATGAGTAGTATTGAAAAACCGAAAACACCATTACAATCATCTATGGATAATTTAGGCAAAGAGT
This sequence comes from Jamesozyma lodderae, assembly GCA_030571655.1. NCBI lineage: Eukaryota > Fungi > Ascomycota > Saccharomycetes > Saccharomycetales > Saccharomycetaceae > Jamesozyma > Jamesozyma lodderae. The sequence continues at coordinate 4,014 of JAJLYF010000107.1, read as the reverse complement.
TATCTTTATTTAGTTTCATTATTATTGGCTTAATTTGCTTTGTTGGTGTCTTACAAGGAAGATCATGGTTGGAAATGTTTCAAATTTCTGTGTCCTTAGCAGTTGCTGCAATTCCAGAAGGATTACCAATTATCGTTACAGTAACATTGGCTCTAGGTGTCCTGAGGATGGCGAATCGTAAGGCTATTGTAAGACGATTACCCAGTGTGGAAACACTGGGTTCAGTCAATGTCATTTGCTCTGATAAAACTGGTACATTAACTGCTAATCATATGACTGTATCAAAGATATGGTGTCTCGGTAGTATGGAGAATAAAGCAAATATTTTAGATTTGAAAAAAGTTAAACCTGCTAATCTGAAGACTTACTTAACTCAAGATGTCGAAGAGACTTTACTTATTGGTAATTTGTGTAACAATGCTACGTTTTCACAAGATCATGCTAAGTACTTGGGTAATCCGACAGATATAGCAATTATGGAGGAATTACCCAAATTTGAATTACAAGATTTAAGACCAACTGTGACAAAGCTTCAAGAAATTCCTTTCAATTCGAAGAGAAAGTTCATGGCTACTAAGGTCGTTGATAAGGAAGGTAAATATACATTGTATGCAAAGGGTGCATTTGAGAACATTTTAAAACGCTCAACTCACTATCTGAGTAAAAGTGGAAAGTCAGAAGTATTAACCGACAATGATCGGGAGACAATATTGGAATCAGCAAACTGTTTAGCTTCTGATGGATTAAGAGTTTTAGCGTTTGCAAAGTTGGATTTAAGAAGTGATACTTTTGAAGACAATAAAACAAAACTCAAAGAAGACGCCATAGTTGATCTAACATTTACTGGGTTAATTGGTATGAATGATCCACCAAGACCAAGTGTCAAATTGGCTATTGAAGAATTATTACAAGGTGGTGTACACATAATTATGATAACCGGTGATTCTGAGAATACCGCTATTAGTATTGCTAGACAAATTGGTATTCCGGTAGTTGATCCTAAACTGTCAGTATTAAAGGGTGACAAACTGAATGAGATGTCTGATGAAGAATTAGCTAATGTCATCGATCACGTCAATATTTTTGCTCGGGCTACGCCAGAACATAAACTTAATATTGTTCGTGCTCTTAGAAGGAGGGGTGATGTAGTTGCCATGACTGGGGATGGTGTTAATGATGCACCAGCCTTAAAGTTAGCAGATATTGGTATATCTATGGGGGAAATGGGTACTGATGTTGCCAAGGAAGCCTCTGATATGGTGTTGACTGATGATGATTTCAGTACTATTTTAACGGCTATTGAAGAAGGTAAAGGTATCTTCAATAATATTCAGAACTTCATTACATTTCAACTATCAACATCAATTGCTGCACTATCCCTAATTGCATTGTCTACTGCCTTACGCTTACCAAATCCACTTAATGCCATGCAAATTTTATGGATTAACATATTGATGGATGGTCCACCAGCACAATCATTGGGTGTAGAACCAGTTGACCATGAAGTTATGAAAAAGCCACCTAGAAAACGTTCTGAAAGGATTCTCACCGGCCAAGTGTTGAAAAGATTAATTGGTACCGCATTATGTATTATCTTTGGCACAATTTTTATTTTTGTCAAAGAAATGGCACAAGATAATCAGGTCACTGCAAGGGATACTACTATGACATTTACTTGTTTCGTTTTTTTTGACATGTTTAATGCTCTAGCCTGCAGACACGCTACAAAATCTATTTTTGAAATAGGTTTTTTCACAAATAAAATGTTTAATTTGGCTGTTGGTTTATCATTACTGGGACAGATGTGTGCAATATATATACCTTTTTTCCAAAAGGTTTTCAAGACAGAGAGCTTAAGTATATTGGACCTATTGCTATTGATCAGTGTAAGTAGTTCAGTTTTCTTTGCCGATGAGTTAAGAAAATTCTGCGTTAAGAAGTTTATGGGTGACAATGTGGACGGTCAGGACAGCGGTATACTATTCGGCGAAAATAACGTGTAGATCTTAAATATAATTTTAAGTAATATTTACCTACAAGCAAATATAGGACAAGTTGTATTTATATTATTTCATCATTTATTCTGCACAAAAGGTTAGAAAATAGAAAAGAAAATATTCATTCATTATCTTACATCATACGAATAATAAGTACATATTAAAAGGATTCTTTTACTAGAAAAATTGAAAATTAGCTGCTGCAGCTTTTTTCAATCGATTCATCACTGCTAATCCTTCATCCTCCTCAGGTATCCCTTCCACAATTATTAAATCAACGTTATCGACCTCATCCACCTGTCTCAATCCAGCAAATAAATTTGCTTGAATTTCTTCACCGCTTTGACCTAAACTTTGAATGGTTATATTAAATTTTTCTTGGAACTCTTCTAAATCCTTCCTTTCAAGAAAATCCAGGTAGTTGGTAGTAAGAATGGCAATTTTTTTAACATCTTCACCATTATTTCTTAATTCATTCCGCAAAATGTCCTTGAAATTATTTAGTCTTGAATGTTGGCTCTCTTTAGAATCTGGTAAAAGAAGAATAACTTTAGCTGATGGCGAATAATGTTTGTATTTCATACCTGGAGTTCTAACCTTCTCATCCTTCTTTACGTTTTTTTTATTTTCAACCTTACAATCAACCCAACCTGGTCCGCCTAAGCGGATGATATCTTCATAGGTAAACCCTCCAGGTCGTAGAAGTAGAGGTGGTGTACAAAGTCCATCAACCACTGTACTTTCTACACCAACTTTACAAGCGCCGCCATCTAAAATTAAAGGTATTTTACCCTTCAAGTCATGATATACATGGGATGCTAGAGTAGGTGAAGGTCTCGTAGATGCATTTGCTGAAGGCGCAGCTATTGGTGTATCACTTAATGCAATTAACGCTCTTGCTACTGGATCAGATGGGATACGTACAGCAAATGTTGGCTGACCAGCCGTAGTTAATGTAGATAATTTGTTCACGTCTGCTCTTGGGACTGGAAGCAGGATTGTTAGTGGACCAGGCCATAGTTTAGTAATTAAGGAATGATAAACTGAAGGAATATTTTTCAGGCTGTCTGTACTTTTAATATCTGTTTCTTGAAAAATTTTGCGATTAAGTTGGCTTATAGATGATATATGTGTAATTAGTGGATTATCGCTTGGTCTATCTTTGGCTTTATAGATATTCTTGACAGAGTTGTCATTTAGGGATGACCCACCTAAACCATAAACGGTTTCTGTAGGGAATGCAACAGTATTATCTGTATCTCTAATAATTTGGGCAGCTTCATTTAAGGCAGCTTCTGTTAGGGGGTCAGTAATCGTGGGTAACGACCCATCAAATATAGAGTTTGGAGAGAAGTGTATTGACTCAGGTTTCACTTTTAAAATCTTTGTAGTAAACGGTGGTGGAAAAGACATTTTTGCTGAAGTAAGTAATGTTCTTATGAACATATGGTTCTGAAATGAATTGCTTTTTAACAAAATATAATGCTTATTTTGTGGTTGCTCAACGAGGTATATATATGCATTCAATTACTGGAAGATATTTATCGTATGGAAGATCAAACACCCGTATTTTTAATGTGGCTCGAAACGTTTTCAGTCATAGAGTGAATTATTTGAGATGAGCTGAGTAAGGCGATGGGATAGAATTTTTCAAAAAATTTTACAAATTTCCGCTTTCTCATTTTTTGTTTTTTTGTGAAGCTTTCTTTCTACTTTTTATTTAATTAAATTAATCAACAATGAAGACAGTGACTATTGAGTATATATTAAAACAGTATATGATCTGTCATTGCTGCCATACTATATATAGTCAGTATTATTCGAGTATTGAAACTTGAATTTGTACGAAGCCATTCAACTGAAAAGTGAAGAATTAAGTCACTCCTTAAAACAACAGAAAAGCTCAATGACAAATTTACCGTAGTTAGGTTGAGAGCTGGACATTAAAACAATTAGGGTTAATCAGCTTGGGAAGGGCCATTTGTCTTCTTCGTATCTTTCTTATTTGTCTTGCAGC
>JAJLYF010000106.1:0-11084 GCA_030571655.1 Jamesozyma lodderae | reverse complement strand
TTTCTCGAATATAAGTAGCAACACAGCCAACCCATCATCTGCATCAAGTTTACAGAGTACACCATCTAGTACTGTATTAACATCCAGTTCAAATCAAGATGCTGTTTCAAAAAGCAAAACTACTACAGAGCTATTGACAGCAAACCAAAGCCAAGTAACTGACATATCTACCATTACATCTTTGGCAACAACACTAGATTTATCTACAAATTCAGTAGGAGCTGTAGAACGCTCGAATTCAACATTTGGTGCCTCCATCACTGCTTTAGAGACAATTGATATTTGCAAGAGTGAATGTACAAGGACGTTTGTAACAGATAATAGTGGCTCAATGATGACAACAAAGGCTACTCAAAGTGGTCATGAGTCTAATGGTGGTATTAATTCTAATCTCCTAATTGCAGGAGAGCCCACTGACATTCAAAATACAATGGGGTGTACAGATAGCCAAGTTACTGCGACAAGAACGTCTAATATACCAACTAACGATTAACGCCGCAAGTACCATACCTATCCAAGAATCTGGCACAGGTACAACAACAACCGTTCCAAACGTTATTGAGGCAAACCTCAACAAGGAAGCTCACTTTGAGTTTAAGTTCTTAGCAGCATTGCTTTCGACTGTTTTCATTGGATTCCTCACTTAGTAATTGGAAAGCTATCTTAACAGGAGTTTCCTTCCAATTACTCTGAATATATTCTAATGTGTATTTTATTTGTCAAACATTGATTTAAAGCTTCAGTATGTACTTTTTCCTTTAATTTAATCTAGATTAGAGATTTCGTTTGCTTTCCACTTTTAAAACTTGCAAGCTTCTAGTTTATAGACTTTAGATTTGCATCTAAATAAACCCTGTATTTTCTTTGCTCTCTTTACAAAACCAACAAGAACAAATGAAATTTTATGAAATCTCAAATTTGTGACATTCTCGGGATAGTTTGTCTTTGATGTACTAATCATTTAAACTTGGAATATAAAATATTCTGATTTGAATAGTATAGCTGCTGTTAAATAATATTTTCTAAAAGAAAACTTATTTGTATTTCGGATTTAGAGTGCGATAATAATGGGGCAGAATAGTAATTTCTGAAATGTCGTGTTTGTCTCGTGATTGTCACTCTCTATACCTACGAAATTAGCAGAGTTGCTTGAATGAAATAGCTGTTATATGATTCTATTAATTGGTTAATTAGCTTTATTAACTGTGTTGTGTTGTTCTTGTTCTCTATATATATATATATAAGGTCAAGAATTTACGATGGAAAAACATACCCTTTTAATTAAAAGTTACTTACTTTTATGCTACATCCTCTTCGAATATAGCGTTCCTTTATCAATTGCTTTACCCTATTTTCTGTCCTGATCCACATGCGGTTATCACTGTGTTCACAGACGGGTTAACCCATATGTGCTTAGATTGTTTCTTTCTTAGTCTGATTACTTCCTCCTGTCATTCTATATGGTGGCACATCACGTCCTAAGTATGGTTCGCTCCCTTCGCTTAATGTATCGACTCCTCTTTTTTTCCATACTGTCTGTTTCAACACACTTGATTGCTTTGCTCTAGTTCTCTCACCATTGCGGCTCACCGTAACAGTTCTTCTTTTCTTCTTCTCAATTTTTCCTTGATATATTCATCAAGATTAAATTACATGCCCCTTGGTTTCTCAAGTAATCAAGTAGAAGCATTATTTGAGTGTAGAATATGTTGAAATGACGACAACCTCACAGAGTTATCAATAGGTACTTTTTCTTTTAAGGGTTTCTTAGCGACCGTAAAGGATATTTTTCACGGGTTTTCGTTTAGGTAAGCCGATGTTTTGATTCTGGAGATTTACAATTATGCAGATACCTTCTCTTTAACATTATTCACCTTCCGTACAAATTTCCGTGGGGGATCTCTTTTTTCATTCTAGACTCCTAACTTATGGTGTATTAATATTCAGATGCGATTGCCACTGTTCATTGCTCATTGAATAGAAACGCAACTTTGTTGAACTTAGATGCCATTTACCAGCAATGAAGTCGATATTCTCCTTGACAGCTGCTTTTGATTTCATTCATAATGAAAAGGGTAGACGATTACGCATTCATGTTGCCTAGGGACCGACGGTAATTAAAGGGAGGGGATTATTAGTTTCTGCTTATCACCAGGTAACGAACAAACCGGGGTGAGCTATTATTTATAAACACATTAATGACGTATACTGTCAACAAAGGCACATATTTTTTGTTCGTGGTCAATGTTTCTTTATTTGGTTAATTTTTAAACTCTTTCCTGGTAAACCTGCTATCAATAACATGCAGGACTTTTTACCAGGAATATCCCACGTATAATGAATAGAAACTCATGTGCTCCTGAGAAGAATTTGTGTTTTCGCTGCCGGGCCTCCAAAAATACGATTTTTACGGTTGGATCTACAGATCTTACTCAAAGATTTTGAACAAGAAAGTAAAAAAATTCTTGAGGGATGCAGGCTTCTTCGTACATGCATACTCAGGTAACTGTATGTGGTTTTGCTATTGCTTTGAGTATTTTCGTATAATATTTGTAATTTACTCTTACACAGCTATTTAGAGGTAAAATCTTTCAGTTTTATTACTCGGTTTGGGAAAGTGAGAGATGTTACCAGACTAGCTATAGGTCTTTGTCAGGCTAGGCACCATAAATGCTTACTCTTAGGTCTCACAAAGTTTAAATGCCGTGACTTCTGATCGTAGTCTTTGTTCTAGTAAGCTTAAAGCTATTTGCCATCTAAAATTGATATTCCAAATAAGAGAATGTTTTACCTGTAATATCAAGGCATGCTTTATCCGAGGATTTGTTTCTTGACTTTTATGGAGCCTTTTTCTCGTAGCCTTTTGGTGACGATAGATTTAAAATTACTGAGAAATGAACGATGCTTTACAATAGCAACAGCTGCACGTAGGGAAACAAGTAAAATTGATACATGCACATTAATTTTTGCGTAATATGAATTAACGGAGCTGCTTTGTATTGATAATTTAGGCGAAAGATTTACCCGTTAGTTTCCGACCTCTTCTACATATATACGATAACCCTTAGACAAATAATATCAGGCAAGCTTTTTTTCTTATTAGATCGATGTGTGGGTATACAACCCTCAGTGCTGTTCGTTCTCATGAATTCAATACAGACGATTGCTTTGATAGAAGTTTATTTAGGGCCCGCCTTTGTTGATTACATTTGGTATTTTCAGTATGCAAATTTTCCAGATCCAACCACTTCCTCTGCAATATTGAAATAAAATTTGTGATATAAATAGGAGTGGAAAATAATTGAAAATTTGATTATCATTTGTCTCTTTGCATATTTTCTGGTGACATTGTAGAATCAGTTTTTATACTGGAAAAAGTACCACTGGATGCCCAGAGCCGAAGGAGTTCCGGGAAACGGTGGAGTTCATTTCAGAACTAGCACCAGTTACCACAATTGGCAAATTACCACAATTTGGAAAATACCACTGGATGTAACAAGCCTGATGTGTTGGGGGAAATAATGGAGTTCATGCCAGAGCTAGCTCCTATTCATATGGAGAACAATGTTATCGTGGATTTAGCTTTACTTGCTATGTCCGAGGACATGGTGGAGTTCATGCCAAAGCTATTCTATATTCACATAAAATAACCACTTACAATCATAGAAAAAACAAATCTCACTAGAAAAAAAGATCGAACTTCAAACTTTCTAAAATTATGTCCAAGTCAAGCGAAATTTGATATTTATTGCTTTCAATTTTTGTTCCTATTTTTTAACAAGAGTAGTAGGTTATTACTAGTTGCACTTAGTCTACTCCAGGACATATTTTCTACCTGGCTTAAAAACTAGAATTTGTCATTATTATCCTGAATACAAATATCAACTAACAGACCAGGACCTTTGCACTGATTATGATACACCGGAAGACTTTATCAGTGAGGTCTTTGATAGTTTTACTCTCGAGATTGCAAACTGCAAGGTTTCTACGGAACCATTATAGGGCGCGCCATTTCCTCATCAAATTTCACTGTGAAATACACTGGACAGTTTCGTCCATGAATTGATAGTGATCATACACTCTACTTTAACGATATCAGTAGATCGGCACCCATCTCCCTCTGTAATGAAGCCACCTTAATTTATGAAAACTCGCATACAGAAGTAGGTTTATTAAAGGGAGATATCTCTATGTTTGTTCCTAATCAGGGCCCAAATTTTCATCCCACCGAGTACCACTTGACATTGAACAACTACAACTTTTGACAGACCCGTCGAAATTGATTTTAAATTCCGTGATCCTGATGGAATTAAATGCGTTTATCTTGGTGACTCTGTTTATCACTATTCAGGTGAAACAGTAGTAACTTAAACGATGAAATTTCTACCTCGACTATTTAACTATTTCCTCTGTTCCACCTTTTTTGTTACTTCAAGGATTATGTCTGTTAGCTCTAAGAATTTTCATCAACTTTGTCTGTTTGATCTTCTCTATCTATTCCAGTTGACAGTTCGTTGTCCACTTCAGGAACAAGCGCTAGTGATACCATAACTTTTTGTTCAGGAGTTCAAGCAAGTATCTCTACTGAAATTACTGCTTCTTCCAATAGTACAGAATCTACTATAAACTGATCTTCTAATATTTCCAGCTTAACTGAATCTACCACTCTTGTTACTTGTTTATTTGGACATATATAATTTTCAATTTTTTCTTCTATAGTACGTAATTTAAATAATAACGCCTATATCTCGGATTGCCAGTACAAGTTTATAGTCCTCCACCAAAAATATTAGTTATAAAAGCATATCAGTCCTGGCACAATAACAGCAGACTATACCTCAACTGTAAAATTGTATTGTCACAGAGTAATTGGGATTCACATATTTAAGCGCTCGCAGACAAGCCATTAACAATAACTATTTTTACATAGATCATGTGATAGCGTCATTATCATTATTCTATAGTGTATTGAAAGATAGCAAATTATATAGTTAGCAACAAGTTTCAGCAGTATGATAGACCGGCGTCCACTTGACGTATGATAATAAACACTTATTTATAATAAATTCGACCTTATTTATATTACCATATATTCAATAATGTTAAGCATATTACAATATCATTTGTAGATTGATAATCGTTATTTTGTGTTTCTGTTTTACTTTTGAAGTCTTCCAACTTTGGGAAGGCGTTTTTAAGAAATTTGTTAAAGTTTTTCTTGTAGACCCTGACTGTTTTTTCGATCCGGCCAGTCCGGTAAACCACATACAGACAATAGCTAATTAGAGTTCGAGTCGGTGGAGAACAAAACACATCCAGTCATTCTTTCATAATTGATTGCTTTATATATTATTCCTAGCTACTGAAATACATGTTATCATTTTTAGCGTTCATTAATATCATCATCTGATTCAGTTGTCTTATGGTTAGGTAATAGATTTAAGTATATCAAAGTTGCTAGTTTATCTCGTTTAACAATGATACATACCTTTTTAATCAGAATACTCTAGATTTCAGTTGACAAATATTGTTGTAAAAGTAAAATGACTGTTTAGGGTTAAATTCGTTTAATATTTGTTATTAACAGTATCTTCAAAAAGAAAAAGAGTAATTTATTTATGACATATCAGTAATTAGAAAGACAAAAATTAATAATGCTTCCCTGATCGTAATTGACAAAAAAATAATAATTATACTCTATTGAGTAAACTATATATATTTTTCATTTGAAATTAGATATACCTTTTAAAAGACTTGCTTTTGATTAGCTATATTAAACTACTCCACTGTTTTCGTAAGTGAGAGAGTCAGCCTGACTCAAATGCAATTGTGAATAGTAATAAATCAATAGTATTGAATGTATGCTAAAATAAATTGGTATAAATATATAAAAATAGTTTACAGGCTACTGAAAATAAAATAAGTAATTATGTAGGAAATCGGCCAAACGTCAAATATACTTTTTGGCTGTAATTGTTAATCATAATAAATCAATTCTTTGCAATATGGATAGAAAGACCCATTTCGCCTGGCAATTCCAACCCTTCCTTCAATTGCAATTGAGGAATGGTATAGTCCCCAAAGTTTTGCTTTCTATACTTTATTGGTTCATCAGTTTCGATAGTGTCCAAACGTCTCTTAACTTCCATTACTGTATCTTCGAAAACAATCTCGTCAGCAGCATCCATTCTGTAGAAGATCATTGGTTCCATGACTTCAAAGCCAGGATAGAACAATAAACCGTGACTGATCGGAAATAAGATTTCATTAATGTCACCATTGATACCTCTTGGGGAGTATTGGTTATCTCTAGCACCCGCAGTGATTAGCATTACTGTACGCTTGCCTTTCCAAACACCTTCCCCGTATCTATCACCCCAATGAATTGCATTGTGTTCACCAACACCATAAACATATCCAAATGTATAAACTCTTTCAAACCAACCCTTTAATATAGCTGGTAAACCCCACCACCACAATGGAAACTGGAAAATTACGGTATCGGCCCAATCAATCTTTGCGTGTTCAGCTAGAACATCAGCAGTAAGTCCGTTGTTCTTTGATGCTGAAGAAGATGCCGTAGACACTTTGAGTCTGGCACCTTTCTCGTGGTTTAAGAAATCATTTTCATCGACCACAGCTTTCCAATGGTCTGCATATAGGTTTGAGACTTTAACCTCATGACCATTTGATTCTAAATGTTTGACTATTTCTTTTAGTAGTGATGCGTTAAATGAACGAGGTTCTGGATGGGCAAAAATAATTAGATATTTCATTTTAATTTTGTTGGTTTGTTATATGATATTATATCGTAATATTAGTTGTTTAATATATTATTAGGATTCCAATAATGTGTAGTATAATTTATGGAACATTTCCTCAATTCTTGACAGTAATTGCAACCTTTTATACAACTTTTCGAAAGTATGTGCTTGCTTATTGTCACATATAGATCTACGAATTCGTAACGGCTCGGCTCGGCTCGGCGCGGAAGAGGGAACGTTCCTCTTTTTTTGTGGCTGACAGAACTTCTGCATTGAGAATCTTTTGGATACTAAAATGACATAGTATCTATAATGAATGAATATTAGGCACTTCAAAAAATTAGCTAAGCAAAAAAAGTTATGTGTTCAAATCGTTAAAATAAGGAAAGGTAGTAATAGTTATTATTAGTAATCTAACCTTCAAATATTTGGTAAAGACAGACTAAGATTATCTTAACTTGTCAGTTATGTGAAGGAATAGATTTGCAATGCCATTGAATAAACAGCTTTGATGAACAGCAAATCTGACATAGCAAGCTTAAAATAGCAACAATTTTAAATTTTTTAGCTACATATATTTTATTACTGGGAAAACTTCACAATGATCGTTATCAAAAGGAAAAAATTATTTTGGAGATTAACATTTGTTGATATGAAATCAAAAACTGGACTAAAACGGTTGACTTAATATTGAATTCTCCTTGAATATGCTTCCTCAGTGAAGTAACATAACATATATATAAATATAATAGGGGTTCACTTCAATGGCTTCTTTTTAATATTTCAGAGAAGAAGAAAAAGCATTTGACTTCGGTGCAGTATAGCCAAACTTATTTCATTATCATATGTCTGTGTTTTTGCTTTTCGAAAAGCCAAAAATTCAAAAACTCCTAAAATTTTCTTTCAAGAAGAAACACTTACTTACTACCAATTTAATAGACAGCAGTATGCGTTTGCACTCTTTTCGAAAGTTGTGTCTAAAAAAGTTTTAATTTCAGTTATCGATCTGTCAATATTGCATTATAAATTATTTTAATTAATAATAATATCTTTTGTAACGTAATTTATCTTGAGCACTTTGAATATATGAGTGTCTTATCAATTATATCATTTCTTAATCATTAAACAAAGTGATTTTATTCCGAGAAATTAGACTCGACCGTGATTATCAACTTAAAGTATTCCTTTTAATTTTATGCAAGGTACTAAATAAGTTAGCCAGCAGTAAAAATGATATATTGGCTCTAGTTTGTGTATTAGAATTTGGGTAAATATCTCATTCTAATCATTAATTTATTCCTATCAGACGGTATAATCATTCATTTTTAGTAAGTCAGACCCTTCGATAATACTATAGTAGAGTGAAAATATGGTAACAAACTGAGTTTGTTTCTTCACAGGATTGAGTAAATCTGTCTACAATGAGAGATGACAAAATCGGCATTTGGAATAAGTGGATAGTCAGCTATGAATAATTCAATGCTGGATTCTGGAAATTTATTTCATAATTGAATAAATGGAAAGTTCGCTAACGTCAAATTAGAAAGTGTTTATTTCTAAGTAACAAGACCTATGACATGATGATCAAATCAGTAAATTTTAAACATATTTAAGAATACACTCAACTCCATTTTTAAGCTATTTAATAATGGTCCAGGATTCATAGCATTGCGAACGGAGGCTAATACTGAATATATTCAAATTATTTATTAATCAAATTTATACCTTCAGTAATAATGAAATAGAGAGTTTAAGGAGAGCAGAAAAGTTAACTTAAATATTAATCTCTTAAGAAACGACACGCCTTTCAAATCGGTGTTAAACGATATTTAGCTATGTACAATGTTTTATATTCGCTGTTAAAATAGTGATGAGTTTTACAGTATATTTTTGTTCCATTGAGAGCGCCATAGTAGTACATTAATGGACAGTAATTACCAATTTGCCTATGAATTATCATGCAGCAAAAGAATTTAATTTTCCGTGACCTGGTGTGTATTACTCTATCAGGATGTATTTAGCAACTTCTGCTAATAAGGCTAAAGTAAACATATTTCCAACTCTGTCATCATGTATTTCTCCACTAGAGTAGATGTCTCATTCTAATCTAAATTATCAGCTGTTAATATTTCAGGTTAATATCATGGACCGGCTCTGTGTTAGTATTTTCTTTTGATACGGGAAAAGAATATAATGATGGTATCATGCTTGCTCCAGCTAAATGTAAAGTTATGCGCAGTACATGTTAGGATGATTAAGAGCTGATATCAAACTAGTTCAGGTCGGTGTGAAGATGTAGCGATGACACGGCCATAAATATTCTTGTTGGATCAAAATTGTTTTTTCTCAAAGATTTGATTAAGAAAGATTACTTCACTGAGTTATATCAAAATAACAGAACACACAAACGACACATTTATGCAGATCAAAATATGATTACCATATAATCAAACTTTCTGAGCAAGAAGTTATACATTTGAACATCCCAATCTAATTTTTCTTGAAAATGCTGGGAATATCTCTCCAGAGAGTGACGAACTGGCCTAACAACAACATATAACCTTTCGAATCTCATATAATTTTATGAAACAGAAGCTCACTTTAGAAAAACAAAACAGAGACTAACAACAGACAAAGCATGAACAAGAAATACGTATGATGGTCTCATGAAGATATTTCAAAGGCTGTTGGATACGCACTTCTACTCGTTTAAAGCTTGGCAAGGTACAAGATTGGAAAATATTTCTTCGTAGTACAATTACGGTCATAATAAAAATACGTTACTGATAGAGCAAAACAAGAAACAATCATAAACTTATTCGTAACACTATTGCATGTTTTTCAGCCTTTTGGATAGTTTAAAAATGGGATCTAATTTCCAATGGTAAAAGCTTTAGCTTTGAGATTGACAGTCTGTTTAATGAGTACCAATAAAACAGAGACAAGACAGTATGACGCTATATTCCTGGTGTTTATAAATGTGTCCTTAAATATGAGATCCTAAAATTTGAGGTAAAGCAGAAATTGATAACAAAATGAGAAACCAAATTAACATATAATTTCACAAATTAAATAACCACAGTATAGAAAACTGCACCGTTTTGTACAATACTATCATAATAAACATGCTTCTTTCTACTCTATTGATGACCATTTCAAAAGTTTTGGTAAACTCATTGTCAATATGCAAACATTGTTCTATGTAATAAGCTAAGTTGATATAGTGAAAACATCTCTAACTATATTATTTTAGGACTTATAGATCACAAAACGATGCTAAAGCTTTTACCACATTGTACTGAGTCAGACAATTAGTCTGGGCTTTTCAAAATTACTTTGATACATTAAAAATAACTTTGAGATGTACTATTTGGCACATGACAGTCAATGCTGAAACGCACGGATTTGGCAGAGCTGGTTGAAGCCCCTTTAAGGTTATCTCCAATATTTCATTATTGCTATATTGAATGTTGTTGTTCTGTATTAAGTATTTTGATGTTACTGTGGTTCGTTATCTGTTTATGATCTTATACGTGTGAATTGCCCGCATATCTCTTATCAAGATTCATTACGGAGGAGTACCTTTTTTGCTTATAATACATTAAAGGAAATCACTTCCTTTCATTTCATATGGCATTGATACTTTTTCCTCAAAATGGTGTTTCATTTATTTTGTGATTTCTTTTGGTTTTATCTCAGAACCTAACACACACGTTCTATTAATTTGCTCTCCACTGCCTTTCATGATTACAGTTCTATTTTCGAGATTTTCAATAGCCACTTATTTTACTTTCCTTGTATGGTTCCTTTCAGTAGTTCCGTTTATCGTTCATCTTTATCATATTTCCTTGGTAGTCTCAAAATTCCTTCATTTCGAGTCCTCTTTGTATTTTGGCTAATTTTGGTAACTCCAGAAAAAGATTTGGTACTTTTCTAACTGATTACAGACAATTTAGTTGAGTGATCTGTAGTAATAAATCAGCATGTTTACCACCTTTTTAACATTTAGTTCCAGAATCTCATAAAATCACCTCCTAGAAAACGAATATCTTGTCGATATATACTTAGATAAGGTATTAAAATGGAGCCAGTTTCATTTCTCGGCAAGATCAAGAAAGGTGGAAATCAGAACTAACAGAAGTTTTGATTATTACGTTAAATATTGTTGCTCTTTTCTCTGTTTGGAACACACTTTGACAGCCGAAAAGTATTATAAGGTGTAAGAAAAAGGGTATTTTGAAGGCTTAACTAAATGTCATATTTATATTAGTTTTATTTAATACATAGAGAATACAGTACTGTAACCATCGCTTAAAAGGT
>JAJLYF010000105.1:0-11457 GCA_030571655.1 Jamesozyma lodderae | reverse complement strand
AGAGTTATATATAAAGTATAGTAAATCGATGAGGTAAAATAGCAAAGTAATACAGTAAGGATAAAAGGGAGCGTAAGCAAAGTGGTATAAACAATGGATGGACTATTAAAAGCAGAGATCCAACTTTCGGATATGGCGAAAGGATTACATTCGAAGATGATCGGTGGTGGAGTTGGGAAATTATTTACACAAGCTGAAATACAAGGAATTAGTACATTTAGTTCACTAAATGAATTAATGCCAATTGTACAAGAATTATTGGATAATAATTTAATTAAATTAGTGAAACAAAATAATGAATTAAAATTTCAAGCGGTTGATGTTAATGAAGCACAAAAGAAATCAGCCATGTCTTCAGAAGAAGCACTTGTCTATTCATATATTGAAGCAAGTGGTAGAGAAGGTATATGGTCCAAGACAATCAAGGCGAGAACCAATTTACATCAACATGTTGTATCTAAATGTTTAAAAAACTTGGAGGGACAGAGATACGTCAAGAGTGTTAAAAGTGTAAAATTTCCAACAAGAAAAATTTACATGTTATATAATTTACAACCATCGGTAGACGTTACCGGTGGTCCGTGGTTTACAGAGGGTGAATTAGATGTTGAATTTATCAACAGTTTATTAACTATTGTATGGAGATTCATTGCAGAGAACACATTTCCTAACGGTTTCAAGACAACGAGTATGGCAAAACCAGTACATTATGCCCCATACGTTAAAAACTATTCCACAACACAAGAAATTTTAGATTTCATTGCAGCATCGCAGGTCGCCAACGTTGAATTAAGTACAAGTAATATAAGATCATTATGTGAAGTGCTCGTGTACGATGATAAGCTAGAACAAGTGGAATTTGACTGTTATAAAGTAACATTACAAAGTTTACTACAATTAAATCCAACAGGACCTGAAGAGAGTCATCATCAACATAATGGAGAAGAAGAGGACTATGCATTTTCGATCTTTGATTACTACAATGGGATAACCCCCTCCCAGGGGGATAAAGAAGCAATTTATTTTGATGAATGGACTCTGTAATAAATGCCTTATATACCATTGTAATTAGAAAATAGTATGTAATATCGATATATTAAAGTATTAAAGTCGGATTGACGGGACGGAAGAGTCATTGTTTTCCGCGGGAAGTCTGACTATTCTTCTCCCCGCAATTTTTATAAAATAAGCGTGGGGGTCGATTTTATTGAATGTATGTATTGTGATTAAGAAAGATACAAGAAAGTTATGGTCGTAGTGGAAGGTGGTCGAGGAATTGTTGTGGAACTCAACAATTCTTGGTGATAATCAAGGTGGAGTATAAGATTATGTTATTTGTATGGCCAGCAGACATTCTGTACTCGAAGAAATGGGTATGGATATCTCCAACTTATATATGACAGTCATCTTGTTTTTGTGTGTCGATCAAGTAAAAACGACACAAATACAATCAACAATGGTAACTCAATCTTGGGGAAAAGTTGTAAGAGATATAACTTCTGGAAAGAAAATATTAATATAAATATGTCTTGAATAATTGTACTTGTTTGGTAATTTGTATTGTACTATATATAAAATAAAATAAAATATATTAAATCATCATAAGATATAACAACACAATATACTAATAATAATAATAATAACAAAATAATGTCTGACAAAGAATACACTACTTCCGGTAACACCGATTTGGAAAATATGCCAACAAACATTCACTCTACTGATTCCTTAGGGAAAGTTTACACAACGGGTGATAACGATGAATATGTCTATATTGGCAGACAAAAATTTTTAAGATCTGAATTATATTCTGCTTTTGGTGGTACTTTAAATCCAGGTCTAGCCCCTGCCTCAAGTCATAAATTCGCTAATCCGGCCCCATTAGGTCTTTCTGCCTTCGCTTGTACTACTTTTATGTTATCAATGATTAACGCTAGGGCACAAGGTGTTACAACACCAAATATTGTCGTTAGTGTTGCCATCTTCTATGGTGGTTTGGTTCAATTGATTGCAGGTATTTGGGAAATCGCTTTAGAAAATACTTTTGGTGGTACCGCTTTATGTTCTTATGGTGGGTTCTGGTTATCCTTTGGTGCTATTCATATCCCATGGTTTGGTATCATAGACGCTTACAAGGATAAACCTGAAGAATTAAAAAATGCTGTAGGATTTTTCTTATTAGCTTTCACAATTTTTACTTGGGGTGTCACACTTTTAACTATTAAATCTACTGTCATGTTTTTCGCTTTATTCTTTTTACTATCCATTGTTTATACGTTACTAACAATTGGTGAATTTACTGGAAGTGTTAATACAACAAGAGCTGGTGGTGTTTTAGGTGTCATCGTGGCTTTTATCGCTTGGTATAATGCATACGCCGGTGTTGCTACAAGACAAAATACTTATTTGGTCGTTAAACCATGGCAATTACCTTGTACTGATAGAACATTATTCTAAGTTAAAATAAAATCAAAAATAAAAATTCAAAATAGCACGCTCTTTCTCCCTAATATTTATCAACCTCCTCTTCTTTTTTTTTAGCTTCTCTATGATTATGTTATCTTTTTTAATGATATTTTTTTTCAATTATATTCTTTTTAATTCTTCTCTTATGCCTTTTTTTATGCGTTTGCTTATAGAATATTATTTATTTTATTTATTATAAAATTCACCAAAATCTTCTAATAACTGATCTAAAAATTCCTGTGGATCAAAGAATAACTCCTTATCAATTAGTCCACTACTAGCAGTAGCAATAGGATCTCGATATAAAGAAGAAGAAGAAGATGATGATGATGATGATGACGTTTGACTTTCTGTTGATGGATTAATATAATTCATGGCAAGATTATCATCTAAGGGTCTTTTCTTCATATAATCCATCATTGTACTCATATCTTTATGAGGTTTCTTTTCTTTTAACTTTATCATAACATGATGCGATAATTCAATTGTCTTGTCATTAAATTCCTTGAAAATCGAATTTAAAACGTTGAATATCCTTTCACTTGCCATTGATGTATTTTTCAATTCAATTAATATCTTATAACCCAATTTATAATATTCTTCTATCTCTTTGATTTCTTCATCACTATTATTTCTCCTTTTCTGTAATTGGTATCGATAAACAGTTAAAATTGCAACACTATAAAAAATGGTATGGATTGAAAACCAATAACTTCCACTTAACAGTTTTTCATTGATCATCTCGTATGAAAATTTAATAATTTCTTTCGAGATACTGATACAATTTTGTGACATTAATATTTGAAATTTTAATTTATCAATCATAGTCTTTTCAGAGTTTAAGTCAATGATAATGAAATGGAAAAATGGCTTGTACAAGATTAATTTGGTTAGTAAAAAATCTAAAAATAATAATTTTCCTGGTTTCAGATAATGTTGTTTCTCTTGTAAGTTTTTAAATTTGTAATCTTGTCGCAATGGTTTCGGTAAATTCTCGTACCAATTTAGTAATTCAAATTCAAAATATTTCATTCTTGTTTCATTAATTTTTAATATTTGTAAATTCAACGGATACAGTTTTTCGTAAATTTTTAACATGATTAAAATTAATGTTGTATGTTCATTATTCATACCACAACTACTGATTACTATATCATCAGCGTTATTAAACTCTAAAATAGATTTAGTAGTTAATTTTGAAGTTGTAGTGATTTTTTCATCGTCAACATCTAATGGCAATTCTTGGTCAACGTTTGATGCTGCCATACTGCATGGTAAATTTAGAATACAGTTCATATAGATATCAACTTTATAAATTGACCAAAATAATCTTTTCTTGGTTTCATCCTCAATTTGTGTAGGTCCAATTAAAGATGATTTTCTATGTAAACCTTCTCGTATAGCAATTCTTTTAGCAATACCAATATAATAATAACATGATTTCAAATTTGCGGAACATTGTAAAAAAATGGTCATCATGAATAGGGTTTGAATAGAATAAATATCTGAAATTTCTTTAAAATCAATTAATTCTTTAGCACGAATGAAAAATTTTAAACCTTCATCATTGTAAAATTCGCGATTTGTTGTGTCATTTTCATTAAAATCTTCTTTAGAAAATAATGCACCCACCGCAAGAACTGAATATATTAAAGATTGTGCTCTCATTTCTTCAACAGTCATTGGAAATCCACGGGTTTCATATAGTGAATCAAGAATTTTTATTATTGATGGACGATGATAAAACCGAAACAATACACAAGCATAATTCCAAGTCTTTAAAATAAATCTTAATGCAACTTCTCTAGGTGGTAACACAATTTTTTGAAAATTGTTGCCATCATTCAATAAATTTAAATTTAAAGTATTTTTCTGTGTATCGAGATTTCTTTTAAGTAATTTAATTAAATATTCATTTCGATCATCATAATTTTGATTGTTTCTTCCGATTAATTGTAAAATCTCTTTCGGAAGAATAGATTCAACTATTTTTTGATAATCGTAACTGAAATTATCGTCATTTTTATGAGAAATCATACTTGAAAGATTTTTATTCTGTTCTTCTTCATCAGTTAATGTCGACAACTTATCTGCAGTATATTGACAATCAAAATGAGATTTTTTGCAATGAGAACAAGGCATATTACCATCGCAACGCCTTTTTTTCTTTCTGCAAGATATACAGGCTTTAGATACCCTAACTCTTTTCTGAATTAGTTGTTTAGTTTTTGTATCTGTTGACAAGACAAACACCATCGGTTTCGTCTTACCAATTTTTGAAATAGATTTACTCGTCTTTGTGGGTTTCATTGTTTATTAGCAGTGTCTTTTGATCGTTTCTTAACTAGCTCAATTAGATTATGACCTTTGGGTCTATGAAGTCTGTTTTCGTATAAAAAGTAACTTAATGTGCCAATGACTACTGAAAATGCTGGATCCAAAAATTTTCCAAAGAGGTATGGTGCATGTGTCATAGACATTTCTTATATTTTATAATAATATCTTTGTTTAAAAATATTATCTTATTAGCAGTTGGGAAATTATTTTCGACCTATAACTACTGATTCAACCCTATCGACAGGTTCACTTCTAAGTTGTACTTCTATAGTTTTATCAAAAATGTCTCAATCTATAATTTTTTTCAAAACGTTAATTCTTTTCGGCACGCTGTTTGGTGGATTGAATATTAAAAAGGCAATTGACAGTTAATGACTAAATACAGAGTTATATGTTTGAAACATAGTCCTAGAAGACTGAATAATAATACTGTGTTGATAAAAAAACATAGAGTTTTTTATTAAATAGAATAAAATAATCAAAAATGGGGCATACTGGGAATTGAACCCAGGGCCTCTCGCATATTTGTGTTTAAGGTTAAACCCAAAGCGAGAATCATACCACTAGACCACACGCCCTATTAATTTCTAAAATTTTCAGAAAATTTGTAATACTTCTTAAGGATTCAATATCTTCGAGGCACGTGAGCATGTTATGCTTTATTGATAGTTTAATTAGTAAATCGGTAAAGATAATTATGGGAATGAGTAGATATGATTATTATTACGAAATTTACTTTTTAACTTGAATTTATCTTGTCTAGACATTCTAATCTCAAAGATTGGATACAGTTCTTTATAAGTTTTGAGAATCAATCGACTTCCATTGATTGACTTCCAGATCCCTCATCCGCCGTTACGCCGGTGATTGGCTTCTGATTCCTATTTTAGAGAAAGGCCTAGGTTTCCTATTGTTCATGAGCAATTATTCATTGAAGTTACTTAGTGTAATTAACTCATACCCTTAATTCCCCTATGTTAACACGTTTATGAATAATTCCTATTGTTAACTTAATTATAGTTAATTTCTCTTGGAGCGCCTTGGTTTCAGTCTCACCATGACTAGCATTAAACAGCTCAGTGGGCAGTTGTTCCAACTGCCGGGATATCAACTCTTAGTCACTACTAGATAGTTATCCGTAGGAAGGGTAGTAGGTCTCTTGGTCCCTATTAGTCGAATTTCAATAGTAAGGAGTATCTTATATCCTATTCACTATCAGTTACTTCAATAGGAAAGATAATTGATTAGATAAGTAATTACTTTCAATAGGAAAGGGTCACGTGACTTCATCGTCACTGTTGTAATGTCAGCAGGAAAGAAATATCAATCTCATAGTCACTATTGAACTCTTATCGATAGGAAAGAGTATGAAAATATGATTGCTAATTCAAGGTCATAAAAATTGTCCCCTAATTTTGGGTATAGGTTCCAGAAGATTATTATTTTACAAAACTTTCGATCATCAGGGTCATTTATTTTTGAAACTTCAAGTTGGACTAATCCGTTGTTATACACAACGACTGTTAAAATATAATAAAAATAAAGCTGACCCTAGAAATGGTGGCTGCTCAATTTTTCTAGTGATGCATAAAAGGTCTCTTTCATTAGTTATAGTTTAATCGGTATATTTGCTTTTTCTTTACTATGGAAACGAATGAACAGCCCAATTTACAATTTTGGGGTTTATATCAACATTAAAAAACGGTTTTTGTTTGTTTCAAGCACTTTTCATTTATTTTGAAACAGTTTTTTTTAATATTTTTTTGTTTATTTCGAATTTTCTACTTTTGTTCCTGTTTCTCAAATGATATTCAAAAAAAAATTTAGTTCTTCAAGTATTGAAATAAACGTTAAATATTTAACACTTTTTTTCTTTTAATAGAAATAGTAATACTTGATGATGAACCTCTGACTATTTCTCGCAGTTAAATGTTTTTGTTACTCATGCTTTTTCATTGAATCTAGAAAATTGCCTTATACACATTACATAATAATACAATCTTTGATACCTAATCCATACATGACTTTTTCTACATCTCTTTTAACAAGGATCCAGTCCTGTCTTCTCTGAACAAACTCGTAGATTTCCTCTTGTGTGAAAATACCTTGAAATTTATTCAAGTCACCAATCAATTTACCTAACTCTTTTGAATCCTTACCATCTATTAAGTATAAATTACTAATGTTCTTAAGACTCTGAAAGTATGGTACTATGGATTTTTGCTTTAATTTTTGGTTTATGAAATCAAAGTATTGATTTATATCACAGATTAAAGTTACTGCACCATCTGTGGAAATAATTTGAGTTTTTAGATGTTCTACCAAAATGTTAAAAAATCTCTTACCTATTTCTTGCTGATAAACATCAATTGTGCCCTTGTCAGTTGCACCATTCAAAAGAAAACAATGGTTACTTAGAATAGCAATTACTTTCCGACAACATTTTGTAGGTTTTATTTCAGTTGGCTCTTTGTTGCTTGGAGGATAATAGTCAGTTGGTAACTGAGTTGTCTTGAATACATGGTGAATTTGATCGATCAGTTTATTAATACCTATATTCAATCCGTCAGCAACATAATTATCTAATGTGGATTCAAATTTTTTTTTGGTCTGAATTAGGTCATTCTGCCAAATGTTATTCTTTGTATCTGTATTTGGATTTATAATTTTTCTCTTGATCAATTCATTTTTGTAAAAAATCGATATCATTTGCAAAATAATATCTCCAGTGTTGATTAATTCAGCAAAATTTATCAAGGGCTCCAAAGATTGTTTGGAATGATCACTTTCATTTTTGGTTAGTTCATTGCCATCCTCAATAGCAATATCATCGATATTATAACTCTGCAGAAGTTCTATTGCCTTCTCAAATGCTGGCTTGACATGGTTCTCATTCATTGTCTTAATCAAAATCTTGAAAAGATTCTCACATTTTTCATTAATAACTGTCATAATATTAGTTATCATCTTAAATTTCAAAAAAATATCTATTTTATCATGTGCTTGTCGCACTACACTAAGACATAACTCCAAATTAATCAAATTTTTAATATTTTTTAAATTATTATTAATCAAACTATTCAAATTGTCATTTAATTGATTGGATTTACTTGTCTTATTTGATATTTTGAATACTTTTGTAAATGAGTTTAAGAAATTATATTTATCCTCCTCTTCCATGGTTTCGTCTTTGTCGTCCATTGGCTGTAAAATTTCATTTGTTACATTGAGTAAGTCGGTTTCAGTTCTATTTTCTTGCTCGGCTTTGAAATTACTAAATTGTCTCTTTAAATCCTTTTCAAATTGTAAAGAAGTTTGATTCATATAGTTTAAAACCTTCGGTTCTAGGTAGACGTTCAATATATCTCTGACCCTAATGTAAAATAATTCACTATTGTTAATTACCTCTTCGCCTAAATCAATATGACCATTTTTAGAATCAGTTAACTCATTGCAAAAGCTATCTATGATCTTAAAATAAATCATTGGAAAGTAGTTCAGAAAAATTTCATTTTCTTCCTCTTTCCTTTCATCATCCTTCAATAAATGATTAATGGATGGTAGTAGTGTTTGCTGAATAAAATTTTCATAAAAAGTCATCACAATTGGATAGTTATCCCCAAAAAGAGTATCAATTATATTGATATTATTGTTAAGAAAATCTTTCAAAGGATGGAAAAGATCACTCAAATATTTCTCATCTATCTCAATCTTGCCATGTTCCTTATTAACTGAAGTTTCGTCATGTGAAACAACGTCAAGATCAGTCAAATTGTCATTATTTTCATTATTCTTGCCCAGGCGTGTTTCAAGCGGAGGTGGATACTCTACCTTAGAATTGAAAAAATCTATAGCGACATTTTTTTCATTTGATAATAAAAGAATCTGTATAAATATTGCAGCTTTCTCATATTGTTGGTCCTTATAGTTTAATTCCATTTCATTAAGACATGAATTTATGAAAATTTCTTTCAGAATATTAAAATTCTGTATAACTTTACCATAATATTCAACGTCATTTATATTTGATTCATTAAATCTTAAAACATTTTGTAAGATTTGACTCTGAATCAATGGATTGCTACTATACATCTGCGGAAAAAAATTAGATAGTTTATTGGCATTTAATTTGGTACAATAACTGTTTAATGTCTTATAAAACCAGGAATAACGCATTTCACAGTTATTCTTGGTGAATGTCTTTATCTTTTCAAATATGTTTGCCGGGGTCAATTCGTCATAACTTAGTTCGTCTATAAGCTTGTCGTTACCATCATCTGTGGTACTTTCAGTGGATTCTTCATTCAAACCAATTTGTTTCAATTTGTCACTAAAATAAGCAAGTGTTCGCTCTTTGTCCAATTGGGTATCATAAACTAACTTATTAACTTGTTTGAAATGTAGATAGTCTACCGTATTCAAATTGTTTGCTATCAGGCTCACTATTGATCTCACTTTCAATAAATCTTCCATTTTTCGTTTTATATATGCAATTCAAACTGTTCTTAAATTTGGACGTATCAACATCAGCTGATTTTATACCGCTAGTGCAATATAGTGATTATCACCTTTCATATCCTGACAAGTTTCCAAACTTTGAAAACCTTAATGAACAGATTCGTGTAGATTTATTTTTCAAATATCAAAAAAAAAAAAAATAAATAAAATCACTGAGATGGGTATATACAAAGAAGACCAAACGAGAATATATTACTTTTAGCTGGGTGCTTTCGAGGAAGCTGACAGATAACAAGTTGCGAAAGGATAAATTTATAAACACTGACGGACTTGCGACACTTGCAATTATGATAGATGATGAGATAAAGGAAAATATTAGCAAAACCGTCCAATACGTGAATCAACATGGAAGGTCGTTTGAAAAAAAACTACTAGCTAGTTCTAAGGAGAAGTTTGCATTTATCGAACCAGGCAATGAGAATCACGACTATTATATTTCCCTGTTAGCTGAGCGAGAAAGTAATAAAGATAACGTGGGGGAGGATCCTAAAACTACAGAAACTGTAGTTGATAGTGAATATTTGGTATCTCAGAAAAACAATTTGAGTAACCAAATAGCACCAAAGGAGCCAGATTTATTTGTATTTAGCGAATATGAGAAGGAAGGTACAATCCCAAGTACTGACTTGCAGATAATAAAGGTAACTGCTGAATTTTGCAGCAGATTTGAATTACAGGAGGCGAAAGATAAACAACAAAGTACAAATATTGTCGAGCAACTAAAGAATCTTTATAAAGGTGATGAGGTGTTTAATTTCCTAAATCACGAGCATAGGTTAAATTCTGTATTCCTCCAATTCATGAATCAGTATAGACAAATATTATCTACGAGAAGGCACCGCCCCCTATCACAAAGTGTGCTACTGCAAAAATGCTATAATAGGGCAGAGTATAATGAGTATATGAAATATTTGGAAATGAAAAGCGTTCAGATTAGTAAATTCTATAAAGTAAGATTTGCAGCTATCGACTGGTTAACTTTCGGTAAAGATAACAAGAAGGTCATACATCTAAAAGAATGGGATACTAAAACTGAGAGTGGTGAAACAGAAAAGGATACAATCATTTTTAGGACTCCTTTGAACTTCAATGAGTTATCTCAAAAGAAAATATCAACCACGCTCATAAGGAATGCCATGGACAAATATTTTGCAGTTGACCAACGAGAGCAGTCACCAAAAGACGAAATACAAAAACCGACGAAAGGTAAAAGAAAGAAGAAATTCGTTGTCAAAGAAGCTGGAGAGACAAGACTCAATAAGAAAAAACAGAAAAAGTAACTACCATTTATGCATAATTACGTACTAATTTCAATAACACCGTTAGAACGTTTGACAAAAGAAGGGTAAAATGTGACGCCTGAATATTTGGAGATGGCAAAATGAGATCAAGATAATAAAAGTAAATACCATGTAGAGAATTCTTAAAATTGTAGGAATATGTTCAGATGAAAGGCTCAATACCCATGATATCGGACGATACATCAAACGAGCGAATGTTAAAAACATTTCGCAGAATGATTATGTTATTGGAAGTTCATGACATTTCAAGCTGACCATATAGACAAAGAGCAGCAAAAAAAAAATTGTCAATTGTTTCATTTTTCTATTTTGGGTCTGTTTTAAATATAGACAGTTTTAAATTGCCTGTTGAGATGTTTTTCTCAATTTGACTTTTCATGGGGTTTTGTACTTTATATGGAAGCTGACTTATGAATACTTCCTGCCAAGTTGCTTTGTTTGCCGCCAGAATGCGTATATATTCCTGTACAACTACATTTCAATGCAAGTCAGACGTTTCGAAATTTTTGCTCATGCTTTTCTTTATTATATAACACTGCTTCCGCACAAACGTAATCAAAATCAATCGACACTATCATACTAATTCCATATAAAAACAGTTATCAAACTTCTACGAAATAATAAAAAATCACATATATAATAACTAGTTACCAAATTCCTTATCGAAGTCAACCAATGTAAATCTATACCTTACATCACCTTTGTTCATTCTTTCGAAAACTTCATTGACACCCTTTGGACTAATAGGAACAGTTTCAACCCAAATCTTCAAATCCTTTTCAGCGACAAATTCTAATAATTGCTTGATTTCCTTTGGAGACCCTAGTGCACTCAT
>JAJLYF010000104.1:0-11621 GCA_030571655.1 Jamesozyma lodderae | reverse complement strand
CACTGCCCAAATAAACAAGAATAAAAATACTGATATATACGCTGCAACAAAACCAGTTCCATTGAATGTTGGAGCTAATGATGTAAAGCCTTGAATTATGATAATGACTGTCATAAAAAAAGCTGCATAGTAGGCTAAATAAAAAACGTAAACAAACATTTGGTCGTCATAATTCAAATAAAACAGGAAGAGTGTCAGCATATTTTTCTACCATTTTATCTTTTTTTATATTTTTTGTCGAAGCGTCTCTCAGAAATATAAAAAAAATTCTAGTTAACATAAAATTTGAAAGTCATTAATGGATAGAAGAATAGAAGAGCGTAAACAAACTTTAAGATAAAAATTTTAATGGTTAAGCAGAACAACATATAAGGTTCGAAAGCTAAAATTCATTTGTTTTTATGCTGAACTTTGGAGCTCAATTGTTATTCCCATGTTATTGTCTGTTAAAAAAAAATTTGTCTGAGAATAGATGCGGTTGGCTGTTGCAGTTTATATTTATCATTTGTTAATTATGTTACTCTCTTTGTACCTTTTCTATACGTTAATTATACTTTGCACTTTTTACCTTTCAACTTTTAGCTATATTATTGACACCTTTCAATTTTTATAAAAAGTGGTGAAGTAAAGGTTACCCGCATGTAAACTGACTCTTTAGTCATACCAAAAGTATTGAAAGTTACATCAATTGTTTACATTTACATCCTATAAACAAAAATGAAGTACTCCAATATATAAACAATCTATTTTCATAAAATGTAAAACTTAAAAACACTTTATATCAGTTTTTAATCTATTTTTATTTGTGCAAACACCTCAAGCAATGAAATATTGTAAAAATAAGTGAAAATATTACATATGATAAACAATATCTGATATGCATCCTCATATGAGTAAACTATATTTTTAAAGTGTACATGTGTTAGTTAGGACGTATCCATTACACACTAAGGCTTGTTAATTATCATATTTCTAGAATGTTTAGAATTACTTCACCAACACCTAAGATATAATATTTTCTTTGTCCTCATATCCGGACATGTATACTTTTCTAAAGCCAAATAAAGAATGAATAAATTGGTCAACATAAAAGTAAGTTTCAAAAGATGTTAGTCAACTCTGCCACTAGTTCGTTTATGAAACAAGTAGGCGATCAACAGGGTTCAACATGCGAACAATATCAAATAAATGATAATCTGTTCTTATTTGGATTTTGGAATTGGTAACTAGTGACGCCTGTTGAAAATATAGCTTAATGATACAGTACATTTATCAGTGCACTATATTATAAAAATAACCACAACAACTTCTTGAGTTAAACAAAGAAAAAGGATTTCCAGCATCGACACTTTATTATACTTCAAACAGTGCTTTGAACAATTTAAAAAAAAACTGAAAACAGTTTTGCAGAGAAATAAAGATTAATGACCTGAAAATAATATTGATGTCATTCTCAAACACAAAACTGGGCAATAAACTTCTTGTCCTTGGGAGGTAATGTATTCCCTTATTTAGAAATTTCTAAAGAATATAGCTTCTCATACATATTAATCTTGCTGTCTTCAAAATGGTATATTTATTTGTAATTCAAGATATTGAAGACTTTTTTTAGTAAAAAAGGGTACATATTTAGAAAAGTTTCAAAAAAATTTTGATGAGTGAAAAAATCTTTCAAATCAAAGCATAAATATTTAGACCAATATTTCAATGCGACTCATAAATCTTATGGTTGCGTGATTAACTCTATTTTTGCCTCTATTGTATTTGTTACTTTGCACTCTGAGCCATATTTGATACCTTGAAATATGGTATTCGTATGTTTTTCATCAGTCATAACAAAATGACTTAGTTTGCCTAGCGGATATATGTAAAAACAAATCTAGCTATTATATTCAGTCTTGATACCTCGAAAAGAATTCCAAGTAACTTAGTTAAAAAAAATTTGCAAGACTTGCTTTCCCAGACATAACTAAAAAAGAATAAAAATCTGTAATAAAAACTTTAAAGGCAAGAGATGACAAATTTTTCCTGATACTGTATACATTTCACTAAAATTACACTAGAATAATAGAAAGTTTAAATTTTAATTAACTTAAATTTATTGCCCACCTCAAAAAGAAGGCACATTAAAAATTGCTCATGAAATAACCAGAAATGTGCATTTTGATAAAAAAAAAAAAGAGTTGGAACACTGATTTTTGCTTTTTCCTTCCTATTGATATATCGTGGTTAAAAGCTTTTACCAAACAGAGTCAGCTAAAGTCAATAAACTATCCTTCCTTTGTAGTATTTCCGTCATGCATTCATTTAGTCTAGACATCAATACGTCAAAACTTGATCCCAATTTGCATCTTGTTTAATTCTTAACTAAAAAAAAGCTTCTTACAGGTCTGCTAACATAAACTTTATTTGTTGTAAAACTAACCATGTTTGATACCATCGAGTCAGATATGTACAGTTTTACTCTATAAACAAGGAATGCCGATAGCAGTTCAAAAAGGAAAATGTGAATGGAGCTATACTTATGTTGTTCCAAAAAAAGCGCCAATGCTGACTGCAATTCAAGTAGAGCAAGGGTATTGAAAACAAGAAAAGGAAATTACTTGCCTATAAAGTCTTCCATACCGTCTCAATACTATTGTTACGGTATTGGAATGTTGCGTGCATACATGTTCTTTTTAATCCCTTTTTTTATCATGAATGGGAACAGTGCATCGTCTGGCATGGAAATCTGTTAAAATTGCTGTGTACATATTCAGGAATATATAAGACGGTAATCAAAAAAATTCAAAGACTCCTCTTTCTTAGCCTTCAAAGTTTAATATTCACATGTCATTATGCAGCTGAGAACAATGTGAAATTAAAGTTTATAAGCATTATTTGAAGAATTGACAAGTACAGCGATAACGGCATTTGAGGTTCTTGCTCTACAGGAACCAAAAAAACTGTAATGATTTAATTTGCTTAGAGTTGCCCACACAGTACGATGTGCGACATTTTAACACATCTGATTATTATATTGTCGATCTAAAAAAAAAAAACAATAATAACGACATGAAAACAATAGAAAAGATTGTTTGGAAAATAGCGCGATTTAGTGGAACCCGCTTCTATAATTGGTTAACCTCCACTACCGTAGAAATCTTCTGAATTGAAGGACACTTGTAGTAACAATGTGATGACATAATTTTAAAATTATTGTTGTCATTATTACTATTTTGGCCATATGCAGGTCATCAGTAAAACAACTGTACACTCTTTTTAGGTGATCCTGCTCCCTCGATGCAACGTGGTCGCCCGATAAATCAAGATGTTCATAGCATTGATAATTTCTTATTATTTTTGAATCCTTCCCCGCCCATTTGTCAGCAGCAGAACGAGACTCAGCCTGGCCGAAAATCTCGGCATATGCAGAAAACGCTAATTATTTTGTTTTTCCCATTGTGTGATTTTGTGAAAATGTGCATGAGGGGGACCTCGTTTTCCTACAGATTTTTCTTGGACAATTTAAAAAATGTCGATATAATCTTGGCTTCGAACAAATGATTATAGAATGTGCGGCACAAATCCCAAGCTCATTGTTACCAAGAATTAGTCATGTCAAAAGGATTCCCCCAAAAGTTTCAATGTAGAAAACTTGCATAAACGTCTTTTTGAATTTCCCCTCTACTATAATTACGGTTTTGAGGATTTACTAATGAAAGAATCACAGACAGTTACGTATGACTAAAAATAGAAAAAATCCGATTCCTCTTTGGCAATTAATGTGATCTTTGGTGCATTACGATGGCCGTTATTGTGAGACAACATTTTGAGAATCTTTCAACATTTGTGATTTTCCTCCACTCTATTGTTTAGCTGCTTCTATTACAAATTTGATAATATTCCATATGAATTCTAGAAGGATACTTCAAAGATTCAGGGCCCATGCCCCTCATACGTCATCTATTAGTCTATTGACCACCTAAGTTCTAAAGGTAACCTCGATGAAAACAGCTGCTTAATCAGTTTTATAAAAGGCTGCCTATCTTTCATTATTTTGTTATCAGTTTCATATGTTTCCTATCTTATTATGTTATTGTTGTGATAACAGAGTAACAAAAAGACAATTTCAACTCACTCTATCGCTACATATTACATTTTTTTCTAATGTTGCACTCATTAAGACTACTTTTCATTGTATCTGTCATATTCTCAACATTCGCAAATTCTGCTGCGGTAAACAAAGCTAACAATGCTACAAATGCTTGTTTACCACCTCCAGGTACTACAACAAGAGAAGGATTTAGAGCTAGATTTTACCGTTACATTTATCCACTTTATGCAACAAGTTATAACAACCAAGCATATTTACTTTCTACTTATAAAACTATTCCAAACAATTATATTGCTGAAACATATGGTGTTACTGATGTAAACTTTAGATACATCCCTGGCTCTTCATCTTCAACAACACCTTCTAATTCTTTACATGGTGTAAAAATTTCTGTTACTAATTTTACTTTAGAATACACAGGTTATTTCGTTCCTCAAAAATCTGGTAATCATGTTTTTTCATTCAAAGATACTGACGACTCTGCTCTTTTATTATTTGCTAACCCATCTGCATTTGTTTGCTGTAATTCTGATGCTTCGCTTCCTGTCAATTCGAATGATATTTCAATTAACGCAATCAATCAATGGTCTACTAAAGTTCCTTCAAGTTTAACTATTCCTTTAGAACAAGGTGTCGCTTATCCTATTAGAATCGTTTATTTTAACGTTGGTAATATTGGTATTTTAAATGTCACATTTACTGAACCGGATGGTACTTATCATCCAACTTTTGATGGTTTCGTTGAATATTATGACAACTTAGATCAATCTTGTCCTTTATATGCCACAACCACCTCTACTAGCTATACTAGAGCCACTGGTACTGCTACTACCATTTCTACCCGTTCAACTGCGGTGACAACTTTTACTGGCTCTGATAGTATTATAACTACAAGTACTTTATATATTGTTGAGACTCCAATCCCAAGGGTTACAACAGTTTCAACAACATTCGCTCCAGGAGCTCCAGGTATAACAGTAACACGTTCAACTTCAGTTACGATTTTCACTGGTACTGACGGTAGTATAACCACTAGAACAGTCTATCTTGTTGAAACACCAAGACCATCAACTGCAGTTGTATCTACCATTTTTACTCAGGCTACTGATATTAATAGGATAACTACGGCTACAGCAACATCAGTCGCTACATTTACTGGCACTGATGGTATTATAACTACACGGACAATTTACATTGTTGAGACACCAGGTCCAAGAACTAACATCGAGACTACAGCATTTACGCCTGCCACCACTGGCACCGGTACTGGCAACGCCACTATTTCCACCTCTACCACTATTTTCAGAGGGTCTGATGGTATTGTTACTACTGAAACTGTCTACATTGTCGAGACACCCGGTCCACACACTGAACTTGAAACTACAGCATTTACGCCTGCCACCACTGGCACCGGTACTGGCAACGCCACTGTTTCCACCTCTACCACTATCTTCAGAGGTTCAGACGGGATTGTTACTACTGAAACTGTTTACATTGTCGAGACACCCGGTCCACACACTGAACTTGAAACTACAGCATTCACGCCTGCCACCACTGGCACGGCTACTACTAATGCGACTGTTTCCACCTCTACCACTATCTTCAGAGGTTCAGACGGGATTGTTACTACTGAAACTGTCTACATTGTCGAGACACCCGGTCCACACACTGAACTTGAAACTACAGCATTTACGCCTGCCACCACTGGCACCGGTACTGGCAACGCCACTGTTTCCACCTCTACCACTATCTTCAGAGGTTCAGACGGGATTGTTACTACTGAAACTGTTTACATTGTCGAGACACCCGGTCCACACACTGAACTTGAAACTACAATCTACACTTCTGCTATTGGCGTCACTATATCTGATAACATTACTTTATCCACTTCCACGAATATCTACAGGGGTGCTGATGGTGTTGTAACCACCGAGACTGTGTACATTGTTGAGACACCTGCTACTCCTGTCGTTGACACTACTAGCTTCTCTAACATCCCAGATATAGGTTTATCCAAGGTTACTTTGTCTACTGAAATCACCTTATTCACGGGCTCAGACGATATTACTACTACTGAAACTGCTTATATGACCCAAACTCCAATTTCTAATTCTGGAACTGGAACAGCGATTCGCATATCTGAAACATCTAGCTTATCGGTTTATTCTTCTACTGTATCTACTTCCACATTTATTGGTTCAGATAGTTTCTTAACTGAAGAAACGGGATCCATTGTTGAAACGACAGCAGTCAGTACTTTGCTTTTGAATTCAGTTTCATCTATGACACCTCTTTTCTCGAACTCCTCGAAAACGAAAGTTATTACGACACTTTCAGAAGCTATTTCAACCTCTGATGATGACAAAAAGAGTTTTTCAAAAGAAAGCACCAGATTACTGTCAACGTCAGCAGTATTATCAACATCTGGAATTTCAATATTATCTTCATCTACATCTTCAAGAGGTTTAATTCAGTCAGTCTCCACATCTTTGCCAATTCAGAGCGCTGCCCCTTCGATATCTGGCATTGTCAGTAATCCGGAACCTACAACAGGTATCATTTCTCTTCCAAACTCCGAAGTTGCTGTTGATTCATCGCAAACAATCCCGGCTACAACTTCAAAACTCAATAATCCTTCCGAATTTATTTCAACCCTGTCTCAACTTATCTCTACTGATATCCCAATTCTTTCTTCCGATATTAGCTCGAAAGTTTTAAGAAGCAGCAAAATACAACAAGAAACTAACACATTATTGCCTTCTCAAAATACAGTAATTTCAGTTTCTACTTCTTCAGCATCAAACAGCCCAATTGGAGGTGTCTTTTCTTCGAATAGTATAATCCAAACTACTGTGACTACTAAAACATTTACACAGAGTAGTTCATCAGTCACAAACCAGGGTACTTTATTAGTCAAAAGTGAAAAGCCAAATAGTTTTTCAATAACTGAACAATTAAACACTGCAAGCATCACGGTTAACAATACCTCAGAAACTTCAATACCTGTTGGTATTCTTCAATTAACAAACAATGCAAATGCGGCTAGCGGGAATATTTGTACTCTAGTGTTTTCATTAACGACCGTTATTCTGACAGCTTTCCTATTCTAATAACAGAGCACGAATTTTAGTTCATAAATCCATATTCAACCTTCTTTATATATGTATATATTAATATTAATATTCTTATAACCTACCTCAAAATGTTTTTGCTCCTACAAATGTTCTTAATTTGTTCTACGTAATGTCAGAGATAGAAAACCATTTTAACGTGAAGGCAGCTCCTACTATATGGAACAGTTAGGAACATTGAAAATTTTTTATTTACTTTGTCATGAACAACTCCTAAATCAATATTTGCTTTGAAAAGAACTAAACCTGACTAAATAAAGTATGCCATGAAGAATTCTGAAGTAAAAATATTTAACAATCTGCATTTATATTACCCATTCTTGATAAATTCAGCATCATCGTTAGATATCACTCACGTATGTGAATAATAGAAGATTCAGTAAATTAAGTTCTCTTCTTATGCAACTGAAAGGCAAGCAAATTTCAATATTGATTCAAGACTTCAGTACAGGAATGAAATAGTATATGAAATATTACTCGAATTCATGTTGTTTTGGTGTAATATAAATACAAGAGTCTCTTATTAAATTTTCATCTGAAGTATTAATTGCTATACAGGAGTAAAATGTAGAATAACTTGCTATCATAATATTCTGTCAATACGTCAAGTAAATATTTCGACTTCCATGCCTTTGAAAAATGATATGCTCCTGTATAAATGCTGTGTGCTCTTTGCTCGTCAGTTGAGGGGAGGAGTTTCCATAAGTTTTTTTTTTCTATGAAGTCATTCTATGTCTTGATAAGGTACCGCCGTTGAAAGAAAATAACAGTAACATTGTAGAGTCAGTATAATTGATTAAAAATGGGAAAAATAGAGGACTACCCATGGAAACGTCTAATACTCTGTTTTACTAGGGCAATGCAATAGTTTGTTACTGATTTTATAGAAGCTTCAAGGACCGAGATATGACAGCTCACAAATACGCAGTAGAAGTTAAATTTATGGAATATAGCGCAAACCCAGTTATTTGTATTTCGCGTCACCACTTCACGACGCTTAAATCCCATTGTTTTCAGACTAGTCATAGGCACCATTTTTTCTAATTATACTAATCTCTATAATAAAAATGCTTTCTAGAACAGCGAAAAAAAGAACTTAAGAGTTGTAGTTTTCTAAAGTAAATTAAGAACAAGGACGCACACTAAAGAAGGCAAAGTTTTCGCCGTCACATAAAAAATAATGGCAACATTTTTCAGTAATTTTTTTACCCCTGTTATACCACCAAATAGTCGGTAATACAAAGCCAGACATATTACTAAATTTAATTGATAGTTTTTTAAGAACTGACAATATTATTAATACATCGACTTTAACCTGTATCGACAGCCTGTGTCAAACTTATTTTGAAATAGTTCGATTATCATTCCATACCCGTTAGTAGCAATACTGTTTAACAAGCTGATGGCCTAATTTTAATTGTTCCAAAATTGCAGCTGGATGTACTTCAAGAATTGAACTCAGCAGATTAGACTGACAAATTAAAAAATAACAAAAGTTATATCTAGACCAAATATTTCCTTATGGACTGTGTGTGATTCTCGTTCAAGGTTATCTTAGTGACGACAAGATAGCGGGAGCTCCTTCTGCAGAAATGGTAAAAAGATTGACAGATATCCTGATGTCTAAGATATCGCAGCAAAATAAGATACTGCTATTATGTATATAGCCAGTTTGTGCCGTCCTATATATATTGCTGAACAATCCTGGGACTAGAAATTACATCACTTACATCACTAATCGAGCAGAAAAATTACCAACGATAAGAAAAACTTACTCATAATAGAGCCAGTGTAAATATTATTGCAAGGAAGAGGTTAATGTAATTAGCAAATCAAGGAAGAAAAATTTGGTAACTTCAAACTCATAATCTAAACACTGCAGCTTTTACGGGGAGAAAAAAAACAAGTTGAGTATTATTGAAAGGGTTATGAAGCCTAACAGAAGTTACTTTTATTTTCTTAGTGTCCTGTCCTTAATTACCTCCCGAGAGCGGTTGCAAGCAGCTGCTATGTCTTCTTCAATTACCTATATCTATATCTTACAAACCTGCAATTTGAATGATCGACTAAAGGACATACTAAAACAACAAACTATTTTATCTCATATGATATTGGCGTTGACTCATGTCTGTATCATTTGTAAAATTTAGGGAAGAACAAAATTAATACATCCTGAAATTAGTAAGTTTATCCTTCCGTTCGAGAGAAACATACCCTCTTTAATTAATGATAACTGAAAGGAAGTATTCAACCTCAACTGGTTTATATTTTTCCCAGAAAGGTAAAGCATTTTTTGCTTCAATTTTTTTGTATAGGTATAGATGAATCAGACAAGTTCACATTATATAAATAAAAACTCTTTCTCTAACTAAATTAGGTTTCCCTAGTGTTGAAATCGGTCGTTCACAATATTAAAATAAAAGTCGTGATTGAATAGTCCTCTTTTGGATTAGACTTGAAAAGTAACGCAAGATATAATTTTCCAATTCCTAATCAAGAACTATTTTTGACAACTCAATAACTTTAAATTTGTTATACTCCATGAACTTAAAAAGATAACGGATTTAGTTGAAGTTTCTAAATCCCAGAAAAGAAAACGATTAGCAGGAACAATTTCTATTTGGCTCAATGGATTAAATCTCTAGGCACTACGAATACAGTTTTAGACCAAGAAAATAAAAAGACTTTTTTTTCTGCGCTATTGCTCCTGCAGCATTTATATGCCACACATAAACCGAGGTACTCGTGTCCATTGATTTACTCAAGGAACTGGAAAAAGTAGTCGCGAGATTCAAATTTCCTTTTTGAATTGTTTTTTTCAGCAGTAAGAAAGAAAGGGTAGCTTAGCTGTCCGAAGTAAATCCCATTTACAATTACTATACTGTTTATTACTTAAAAGATCTTCAAGTTTGATAATAAATGATTATTCGTTCTCTATGATGATTCTCCTTTAGTTTTATTCATTTCAAAGTCGTAATGTTGTTTTCTGCCATTATAATAACGTACGTCTAATTTTTCAAAAAAAGTTCAAGTGAATCACTTCTTCGACCTTGATGGGCCTTTAAAGTCAGATAATGCACGATGATTATCAATAAAATACTTTATGATTCAACCATTGGAGAAAATATAATGTATTGAATGTATTTTTATGAATCCG
Organism: Jamesozyma lodderae; assembly: GCA_030571655.1. Classification (NCBI taxonomy): domain Eukaryota; kingdom Fungi; phylum Ascomycota; class Saccharomycetes; order Saccharomycetales; family Saccharomycetaceae; genus Jamesozyma; species Jamesozyma lodderae. The sequence continues at coordinate 1,237 of JAJLYF010000104.1, read as the reverse complement.
TCACTATGCTGCTATGGGCTTCTACTACTATGATTTTCACTTTCTAGAAAGATAAGTTTGAATATCTAGGCTTTTCAGATGAAAACACGCATGCTATCCCACAAGAAAAACAGCATTGACAGTTAACAATCATATGTCTTATATGGTTACTCTAATATATATATATAAAGATTTCTATTTTCTTATTACTTGATTTCCTTTTAACTATCGATGTTATAATGATGACCCTTTTTGTTCCAAATAGACCATACAATTACACAAAATATTTTTTCAATAATGATACGTTCATTTAAGTTGAAATTATTTCTTATAATCTCTATCATTTTTTCAATTTCTGCTGGTCTAAATATTGTTAAAGATGCTACAAATGCATGTTTAATTCCACCAGGTGCTACATCAAAAGATGGTTTTAGAGTGAGATTTTTTCATTATTATGAGTCGCTTTATACAGGCTCTTATGAACCTGATTATTACTTACTTTCCGCATATAAAGATATTCCAAACAATTATATTACTACAACTTATGGTGTCACTGACATCAATTTTTTGTACCGTCCAAATGATCCAACTTCAACTACTCCTTCTAATTCATTGTATGGAGTGCCAATCACTATTACTAATTTTACAACAGAGTATACTGGGTATTTTACTGCAAAAACTTCGGGTGATTATATCTTTTCTTTTAAAAATACTGATGATTCTGCTCTTTTATTATTTGCAAACCCGTCGGCTTTTGCTTGTTGTAATGCAGATTCCTCTACTGGAAGTAATACAGATGACATCTCCATTGATGCAGTTAATCAATGGCAAACTTTGGTTCCTTCGACTTTGACAATTAAATTGGTCGCAGGCGTGAGCTATCCAATAAGAGTTATGTATGCCAATCGTTTGAACGTTGCTATCTTTAATCTCAAATTTACTGATCCCGATGGCGTAACTCATTCTACGTTTGAAAATTATGTTAAATATTACGACATAACTGATGCATCATGTCCTTTATATGCTACCACAACTTCTACAAGTTTTATTGGAGTCACCGGTACTGGGACTTCCTCTTCTACTCGTTCTACAGTTGTAAAAACTTTTACCGGTTCTGATAAGGTTATTACCACTGAAACCATCTATCACGTTGAAACTCCAATCCCAATTAAGACTAGCTCAAGCATGACCACGTCATACAAAGGCTGGACTGGCACTTCCACCTCTACATATTCTACTGGTGTGGCAACCTCAACTG
>JAJLYF010000103.1:0-13007 GCA_030571655.1 Jamesozyma lodderae | reverse complement strand
TAACTAAAACACAAGACAGGAAAAATAAATAGCATATTATTTTCCACAGCCTTAATAAAGAAAATATCAATTAATTTACTACTAAATTCAATCCCATAAATATGTCTCCTTTAAATTCTACATTATTTACCAGTAATATTCATTTAGAACGCTTTTAAGCAAAGACGATAAAAGTTGGCAAGGACGTAGAATACTATACAAGGTTTTACGTTATAGTAGTAACACCAAATTTTTCAAAATTATATAAAAATACCTCTCGGTAGCCAAGTTGGTTTAAGGCGCAAGACTGTAATTTATAACACGAAATCTTGAGATCGGGCGTTCGACTCGCCCCCGGGAGAATAACATTTTTAATTTTTTGGGGTGTTGCTATTTCTATTTTTAGCCAAATTCCAGTACACCACGTGAAGAACGCGAAATTATATCTTTCCTTTTATGGTGCGATTTGCTGGTCTGATTGATTAAGTAATGCGATGGCTTGTTTTATTATTGTTTTAGTGTCACTTTCGAGGTAAGAAATCTGATAAAGCTTATCAAGTTTTCTGATCATTTTCTATCGGAAGACAATTCAAGTGGCTGTGTCTCTTCATCGGAGACGTATCGTGGAATTGTATTACCTTCAGTGTAGCACTTTTGATCTCCATACCTTGTTCTTAATTTTATCTTTATTTCTTATAATGATCTAATGAGTGAATGTACTCAATGTTTTTGAATCATTAAGGAAACCATTAAACTTATCTTATCACTGCCACGTTCATATATATAACAAACACATTTCAAATAAAAAAAAAGAGTCGGTGCTTCTTCAAATTAATAATCAAATTAACAACTATACTACAAATATACTATAAACTCCGAATAACAAATAATGGCTAATTCAGGACTTTATTTTACCCTGATTGCTTTATTTCAATTCATATCAGTTGCCTTCTTAATCATATGTTGTGTAACTGCCCCAGTCTTCAAACAAATCGGTTTATCCAAGTATGATACTTATACTTATGGGGTATTCGGATATTGTACCAGTGATGGTGGTTGTTCAAAAGCGTCTGGCTCTTACGATCCATACAGCTTAACAGATGATACTTCTACCTGGTCAATGAATAATAATGCAAGAAAAGCTCTTGGTGAAATTCTGATCATTATGCCTATCGCTGCAGGTATTAACTTTTTTTCATTTATGACAACAATCATCACGTTCATAGTAACTTCGATGAAATCTAATGGGTCTATATCCGCAATATCTTTTGTTATTAATTTACTAATGGATATTTTAGGTTTTTGCACTGCTGCTTTGATGTGTATCGTAACATTTTTACTATTTTATCCCCATGTTACTTGGTGTACCTGGTTATTGATCCCTGCTGCTGCATTACCTTTACTAACAATTCCATTAATTTTTATGGCTTACTTATCCAAAGGTAATAACTACAACGGTATGATGGACGATGAAGACCATGAGGTCCTTGTTTACGATAACCTATCTCCTAATCCAAATAGTAAGATGAACTTATTGAGCATGGATGAATTCCAAGAGAAGAATAACGGATTGGGTAGTCCAACAATACTACCTGATATTCAACCATCTGCTTTCAAGGATCATCGTGACGATTTCGACAAGAATAACACTTCAGGTACATCTACCTCAACTTTGGATAGAGATGATAAAGAGAAAACTGACTACAATACAAATACAATTGAAAAGTTCGATGATTCCCAAGATAATCTACCTTCTACAAATGGTTTTGATGAACCGAATGATATGAATAAGAGAACTTCTTTGCAATCATTTTCTGCTATTGACAATGATGGAAGAGAACATCCATTAAATAATGACAACACAAGAAGATCCTCTCAATTATTTTTACCTACTACATCATTGACATCATCAGTCTATTCTCGTAATAATCATTATACTGAAAATTTACCTAAAAATAATCAAATTTTAGAAGACATAATGAACGATAATAAAATGAAAAATCCTCAAAAGAACACATCAACAAATATAAATCATAGCAATAATAATAGTACAACAAATGTAGGGGATGATAATTCACTGTTGACTTCAATTTCAAGAAACGGTGTTAATCCTGAATATTATAACAATAGTAATAATAATCTAAATGCAAACAACGTGTCTACACAAGGATTACCATATCCATTTACTCCTAATGCAACAGCAGCACCTTCAATTCAGCTACCATACCAACAATCACAACAACCACAACAGTATTATCAACCACAGCAACAGCACTATCAAAGAATGGGTGGTTCAGGTATGGCTATGGGCATGGGCATGCCAATTCAAAATCAAAGGCAAGGACCAAACCCATCTGATATGATTTTACAAAATAATCCAAATTTTATGCCTGCCATGAACTCATACAAACATAATCAAAGGATGCCAATGAATAGACAATATATGAATAATGGCGGTAGATTGGGTTACCCTGGTAATCAAAATGGACAGTTTCAGAAGGCTCCAGCTTATAAAAAACGAATAAACAATAGGAATAATATGATGAATAATCTAAACTCAGCTAATTCATTTGATCCATATAATTTTAGGTGAAAATTTGAATCACTTTCTTATCAAATTATTCTACTTTTATTGCATTTGCCTGTTTTTCTTTAATTATTATTCTTTCTTTGTTCTTTATAACATCATTTGTTAACTCTTTATACATTTCTTTACTTATACAAGTTGTATTATTATATCACGTTCCTGAATATTTAGGTTATTATGTTTATACACACTCTTTTCTTCAAGTGATCCTAAGGAATCCGGATTCTCGTCTAAAATTTCCTTACCATTATCAACCTGTATTGCACTTAAATCAGAATCATCTCCGACGTCACCTACTCCAGTCATCGGTACTGGTTCATATTTTATTGTAGTATGATTCTTTGGTTTCAACATAACGAAGAAAAATAATGCAATAACACATAGAGTTAGAAATAGTATAATCTTGCATTTTTGAGTTCTCTTTTGATACCTTGTAGCTCCCGCAAGTTCCTTATTTGCTTCTTTTAATTGAATTACTGTGTTCTCTAAATTATAATCAATTCTATCAATAATAGTCCCCTGATCAATAATTAAATTTTGCATTTCTCTAAATATTGTGCTTACTTCATACACACCTTTCGTTAGTTCTGTTATCTCTTCGTCACGTTCTTGTAAGAATCTTTGATCCGCATTAGACTTTTTAAGCATTTGTTTTTTGAGTGTTTGCTGTGAATACTGTTCAATTTCTTGCCCCATGGCATCTTTACCTTTAGCCTCTTCCTCCCTAAGTAATAACTCAGATGCGTCTGCATCGGTTCTTGGTAATATTGGCTTTAAATCATCTTTGTTCAGAAATTTTAGGTAATTATTTTGTACCACTCTAAATTTATTACTTTCCCATTGTATTTTTTGGGCATATTTCTTTGTCATATTATCCAGTATTATTAGTTCTCCTTTATTCAATTGCCTACCTTCTAAAAATTGATCGTCAAATATAACTTCAAGTTTTTTCACAACATTATAACTCTTTTGAAATAATTGCAGTACCTCAAAACTTAGATTTTCAATTAGTTTCTCATCGTGACTTTTGTCTTCAAACCCAGGTAAAGAATTTTTCCTATAGAGCTTCAGTAGCTGTTCCATCAACCCATCAATATCCTTTAGATAATCATCGATATCTCTTGCAATATCAACAAATAAAGGAGGTAGTGTATTTAGACCGTTACGTCTCTTCTTCCTGCTCCCGGTTAACCTATTCTCATCTTCATCTTCATCTTCATGCATCATAGGATAATTTTCTAGTTCAATATTGTTGTCATCGTCAAGGAAAGTATCATTTTTGAAAGAAGTTGGGCCTCCCAGATCTGTAGTTGAAGTGGCATTCATGTCCCCATAGTGTGGGAATGTGCGTCGATAAGATATAAATAAATTGGTTCTATCTCTGAACATAGCAAAGGTCAGTCAATTAATCACTTTATTAACGATATGATAGTATTCAACTTCTTATCTATCTTCAATAGTATATTACAGTTAATTACAGCTTGTTCAAAACCTTTATTTTTTTCTGTCATTATTCAATATTGAATATAGTATCTTATCACGTGTACGTAAGTTCATCACGAACACGAAATGATTAAATAGCATTAAGAAGTTTAAACAACCTTGTAAAGGTTTGTTACTGCTAAGTACAAAATACAATTGGCATAGTAAGCACAGTTGCATGAACTTCTAGACCGGTTCCTCTTTTTTTTTTTTGCTACTCATTGAAAGTGAAAAGTAGAATGTCAGACGTTATAGATTTGGAATCCTCATCAGATAGTGAGACAGGCATCCCGTCAGATTTGCACACCTCACCACCAAGAGGACAGATAGACAACGTATCAACTAATGATAAGTTACCCATAACCGCTAGGCTTGAGAAGCATGTTCCAAAATCAATGAAAAATGCCAAACAAAGGACTTTTGCTGATTTTAAGAATGTGAAAGTACTGAAACACGCAACATCCACAGCGAATATTCCACATGAGAATAGCTACTTTGATAAGATAGCATCATCATCTGTAACTTCTTCAAGTTCAGGAACACCTGAATTAGCTTCAACCCCCTCAGACAACAAATTGAAAGATATCAAAGAGAAACTAAATTTGAATAAAAGAAAACTGGCTCCATTAGAAGATTCTATATCAAAATATTTGAAGCTCCAACCAGTTGATAAGGATATTTCCATTTGGGATATAATACAAAGTCAAGATTGGGTTCCCAATGTCCCACTAAACTCATCAGAATTTCGATCAGAAAAATCGGATAATAATTTTCCCACTATATCAGAAGATTGGAAATTATTTTTGGGTGATTCTGTAAAACCACTTCCAGTTGCTGGTGATATTATCAAAATCATGTCATTTATTAACAAGTTTGATGAATTATTTGACAAAGAATTGCTAAATTTGAAGTTCGACAATTTCTTAATTGGGTTGGGTTTCTCATATGAATCTACGCAGGAAAGCAATAACCCAGAGTTAATAAAAAATATAAAACATAATGAAGACTTAATGAATTTTCTATTTTACAGTAGTTTAAAGCTACTATTTGAAAATAGAGAAAAGTCAATGGATACAAAGTATTTTCCTGTTAAGTTCAAACAATTCAAGTCGTTAAGTAGACCCTATTCCAAATTACTTGGCAATTTAAGAAAAATGGTTCCTGAATGGGGGTCACCTATAGAATGGCGTGAACCTTTAGAGCCTGATACTAGTATGTCAGAACCTATAGTAACATCATTAGTAGATGATGACAACGATAACACTTTAGTTGATTATAGTGTAAACGAAATTCAAACAAAAGAACTATACACATGGCATGAAAATATATCGCTGGCTAGAGAAGTTCATCCGCTATTTTCCATTTCACATAGTATTTTTGACAAGAATGGCCTAAGTTCTATTGAAGAACCTTTAAATAGACTCATAACGCTGAGGTATATGATCAATCTTAATATGTCTTACTCAAGTTTAATACATGATGAAATAAACAAATTGAGTCATGTGAAAAGGGATCAAATATCATCATACGTGGTACCGAGATACTACAAAGCTGGTATGAAAGAAACTCTTAATGATTTTTCAGTACTATGTAGACTAGTACAAACATATTTGGATAATAAGCGTAATATCAAGACAGAGAAGCTAAAGGCAAAAGATAAAATATTCAATAAAATCAGAGTTGCATTAAGACAGCTACCAAAGGATGGTGACAATGAAGTAGATTCTAAAAAGAGACAAAATGTTCTACTCTCGATGTACAACACCTGGACATCTGTTTTTGAAAATATTGTAATTGATAATCCTCTTACTGATCCATATGAAGACCAAACCTATAAGTTGAGACTACAAGAATTTTTTATTAGCAGAGTACCAAAGTTGGGTGATTTCTATCTTCCTAGATTACACACATATAATAATACAGATAATCAAAGGAGCTTCGATTTTTATCTCAATTTAAGATCGTTGATAGAATTGTTTGACAAATATGAAAATAAAGAAATTGATTCATTAGCTATATTTGATCAAATGTCACATACACTTGATCAGAATATCATATTGTTACTTCATGATAAACCAAAACTTCTCGCTGATACACTTTCTAATAATCTAAAGAGTGAATCGTGCTACTGGTTTGAAGTTTGTCATGACATGGCATCTCTCAAAGTTTTCTTGGATAATTTAGAGAAATTAGATGATGATAAAGGCACAAACACGTTCACAAAGTTGATGAAGAGACCAGAGTATGTTGACACAAAAGGACAGTTATTGAATTTGAAAGAATACTTATCCACGATTTACAAAATACTTGTTGAATATGAGAAATTAAAACAAAAGTACTCAACAAATGATGAAACGAGTAATAGAAGATCCAGAAGAACTAAGGGGTCTAACATCAACTATAAGATTTCATACGAAGAAGAAGACAGAGATGATGATGAAGGTGAAGAACCTGAATACGGGTATGAAGGGAATGATAATAAGGACGATACATACAAACAAACGATTGATAAGGATGAAGAAGACGAAGAATACGAGGATGAGGAATACGAGGACAATAATAATATAAAAGAAAGCACTAGTACCGATGATAAATATGAAGACGCTGAGCAGGAGTATGTTGATAATCATGAAACACAGAGGACCGCTAGTGAGTCCAGATCTCAAAGATTTCTTAGAAGGAAGGCAAAAAAATTATAGATATTGTTACAGACTAGATATTATTAAAAAATAAAATTTCAAATGCTAATATCCTATACTAGTTTTCTCTTCTTGTATAAGCAAAAAAAGAGTAATAAAACGTGGAAACGTGAGATAAATAAAACATTAATTGAAACTTGATTGCTTTTCTATTTACTGCTAGAACTATCACGATTTTCTAAGCCATTTACGATAGATTGGTTAACTTCATCAATATCTTCACATACCATTTTACTATAACCTAAAATTCTATGTTTATTTTTAGTTGCGGCATTCACAATTTGGGCAAATGCATCTTGCGCCAATGCTGACTGTAATTTAAGTTGTTCTTGACTCATTTGGACTACCTTTTTAGGACCATGTATTCTCAAGTCATCTAAAGATTGCTTTACAGCTCCTAGAGGTGTGATTGGGTTATTTTCTTGAATATCTTCATCCAAATCGTTTTCTGCAATGTATAAGTTTCTCAATCTCTTGATTCTATTATTCAATTTCACAATCTCAATTGCATCGCGTAATTTATGACGTAGGTCGAAACCTTTCTTAACGTTTGGTAGGATGTTGGTATCTCTCTTATATAGATTCTTATCAATAATCCATGGATCTTCCAATAATTCCGTAGCAGTTGGCCTTTTGCTAGGGTCTAATCTCAAAGCTCTTAATATGAATTTTTTGGCACCTGTTGAGATATCGTCCCAATACGGTTTATGAAATGTGACTGGTTCTGCATGCATTGTACATTCTTCTAAAAAGCCCTCCACGCTCTCTGCAATAAACGGAGAATATCCACATAGCAATGTGTAGGTAATAACACCTACTGACCAAATATCACAAGGCTTACCATGGCCTTCATCTGTCAAAACTTCTGGGGCTACGTATCCCAATGAACCTGCCGCTTTTTTAATCATATCGTCTTTACCTTTTAACTTTTTAGCAATACCGAAATCAGCAATTACAATAGGGGAATTTTCAGTTACATCGACGTAAAGAATATTTTCTGGTTTCAAGTCCCTATGAACTATATCCTGAGAATGTATATATTCAACGGCACCTAACATTTGGATTACAATTTTAACAGCATCCAGTTCAGTAAATTTACCCCTCTTCAATATCCTATCAAATAGCTCACCCCCAATAGCCAATTGAGTAACTATATAAAATTTATCCCTCGATTCAAACCAATCTTTAAAAGCTACAATATTTGGGTGATTTAAATGCTGTAAAATTGCTAGTTCGTCATAGATCATTTGCAGTTGGATATCATTACCCTTCAAGGCCTTCTTCAAAATAATTTTTACAGCGACGTCCTCATCTGTGGTAAGATTTTTCGCTTGTCTTACCACACCAAATGAACCAGCACCTAGCGTTTTACCAAAGTCGTAATTTGATCGATTAACAAAAGAGTCAGGTTGACCGGATATCTTGTTTATTAATTTTGAGAAGTTATGTCCCGGTATTACTTTAGTTTTTACAACTTCTTCTGATTCGGGCATGTTTAAAGTATTCTATTGTATTGTTATATATTACCCAATATAAAAAAAATTCGTTAAAATGGTTGAACTTTTAAGCACTTGTGATTCAGGTAGAGTATACTCGATTTATATCTAAGTCCTTGGGTGATTATGTTGCATTGTTTTCTATAGTTATGGAGACAGTAATTATCATAGATGGCTGAGTAAGCGTTAAGGAGTCCCCTTTTTTCGTTTTCGTTATTGAAGGAGACAGTGTATTCGGAACGAGATTATTTGATCGGCACAATCGACCTTCTACGGGAATAGGAGATACATTTATTATGAAACTGCAGTAGTGAAAGTATGTATTTTAATTAGAAGAGCATTATATTGTATATAAATATGATATACAGTTATGTATAAAAGTTGAAATTTCTTTTTACTTGGCCTAGAGATTATTATAGGTATGAGTAAGAAGATGAAAAAGTATTATATAAATGACATTGATAAAACACGATCGACCTACTTTGGTACAGCATATTTAGTTTCATCGTCATCGTCGTCATCGTCATCTCTACCGTTGACAGTTAAATTGAAATAGTCGTCAGCATTGTTAGCATCTTGTAATGTTCCCAAATCACCTGGTGTCATATAAACTGCACTCATACTGGCTCTATTTTCTCTTGGGGATCCCGGAACACTCAATGGTCTAGCGATCTTTAGTTTTTTACCACCTGAAAGAGAATCCATATTAGTATCATTTAATTCTTCACCTACAAGCTGTTTAAACAATTCTGGGTAACCTCTTCTTAATGATAGTTGACGTGCTTTAACGTATTCTAAACCCATTCTTCTCCAATCCAGAAGATCAGATAATCTTTCAGTTCTGTTTCTTTGATTAATTCTTTGTCTTCTAGTCTTTTTAACAAATTCTTCCATATAATCGACTAATTGTTCCACGGATTCTTCTGGATTTTTATATCTTCTATCAACAATGTAAATACCATAATCTTTAGCTTGGTTAGTTTCAATCAAATCTTCCATGTAGGCACCAAACCCAGAAAGGTTTGTAGTAATAGATGGAACACCCATGACAGTACACTCTGCAGGAGTATAGCCCCAAGGTTCATAATAAGATGGGAAAACACCAAGATGTGTACCACGAACAAATTCATCGTAGTCAAGACCTAATATTGGGTTATTAGCACTTAAAAATTCTGGATGAAAGATAATTTTAACTCTGTCGGAGGAATTATTAAATAATTGAACGTGTCTGATTTGATTTAAGATTGGATCAGTAGCGTCATCGACCATGTTATGTGTTACAACAGGTGGCAACTCATTAGCTGGTCTTCTTAAACCTAAAACTCTTTTTTTCAATAAAACTTGATCACCAGGTTTTAGTAACTCATTCAAATCGGTTGGTAATTCTGTTGTAGTACCATTGTGTGGGTATCTCATTGCATGTTCAAAAATTCTTTTACCTACAGACTTTGTTACTTCTGTTACAGTATTTTCTAATGCTTTCACTACAGCTTGACTCTTTAATGCTTCGACAGTGTATGAATTTGTTTTGGCTGGCATAATTATAAATGCCACTACAGTTTTTTTGGAACCTGAGACTTTTAGTCTATAATTTAAACGAGCTAGAGATTCGATAAACATATCGGCACCTTTATTCTTGTATTCATATCTACCGGCAATGAAGAAATACAAAGTATTGTCCAAGTCAAAATCAAAACAGCCATGGAAATGACCTCTAACGAAATCATTAATCTTTTCCTTTTTTAATGCATGTAAGTTTTGGAATTCATGAACAGCTTGAAATTTGACGACATTTAACCCATTAGGTAAGATACCATCTGGTTTTCTTTTCAATAAATGTTCAGCTTCTAGAGCTGTGATATGTGACACAGTAGTAAACACGTCAGCCGTATGTGCTGCTGCTCTCTCGACACAGTAACGATGATAAATTCCTCTCTTTCCTGCCTCTTGATCGACATCAAATTTGTCTAGATTGTTGTAAAAGTCAACATCACCTGCAGCACATAAATATCTACCTAGCAATGTTGCATGGGTAGTAAAAATGGTAACTACGTCAATTCTTCTCTTTCTACACAATGGCAATGCAACACCAGCTAACCATTCATGGAAATGAGCAATGATAGCATGTTGCTTATCTAAATGAGCTAATTCACCAAGAAACCATGCTACTGTATAACCTAATAAAATGGCATCGTTAGTCTCGAAATCATTTTCTGGGGATGGAATGCCGACTAAAGACCACAAATCGCCTTTCCATTCATTCAAATAATTAGTGACAGATTCCAAATCATATAAAATGACTCTAGGGGAGCCCTCGATTAACCAACGACCATATATAAAATTTACGCCTCTAGATCTCATAGAATGTAAAGTTTGTTGGATTGGAAGTAATTCTTCTGGGAAAGTCTTTGGATTTTCCCAATCTAATTGTTCTACCTCTTGTTGGTAAGTAGCCTTGTTTAGCGGACCAATTAAGTGATAATTGTCATTATACTGAGCTACTGTAATTGGTGCTTTTGATTTTAAAACGGAATAGATACCACCTACTCTATTTGCAACTTCAGTTGCAGTTTCAAATAGCAGATGATTTTGTAAATCACGAGGCATGATAATTGATTAGGTGAGTTACGTTTACTTCAATGGAGTAAGATACAAAAGAATACAATTTGAACGAGAGGGAGTAACTCAAGATTCAAAAAAAGGAGGAACTGAAAAAACTCTTTAAAGAGAAGTAAGCAACAGTTACGTTGTGCCCATCACTTTATATATAGGTTACTAAATATGAGAACGCGGAGATGTAGAGCGGGGGGTATTAGCTGCCCGTGCTTGATGTTATTGTTTGAAGTGGAATTGGAAGAGTCATTGGTTCACTCCATATGGATATGATGGATAGGCATAGCTATCTTTGCTAATTTTGGAATAGTTTGAGGTGAAGCATGTGGTTTCTTGAATCAAATACGGAAGGGGGAATTAGGGGGGATGCTACTATTTCTGCGCGGGGCCAGTTGAAGCGCTTGGTGGTAAATCTTTGCTGGGACTCCGTTTGGGTGAAATTCTGTTTTGGGGGGGATGTCAGTAGAGAATTGCAACCAAAATGAAGTGAGTTCTCGAAGGTGTTTGCCCAAAAGAGATGTAATGTTGCGTGTATCAGTTTACTTGTTTGGGAGGACAACACTTGATTAGATAATAGACCATTGTTCGGAAATGTGGCTTTGCACAGTTCTGCCAAGGCAAAACTCTGTGTGGATACTGTTGCTTAATTTGTGCCAGGATTATTACTTCAGCATTATTTCTGTGGAGAATGGTCATAAGACTCACAATTGTGATCTAAAACGTCGAATTTTACATAATAAACTTTTATTGAGGAAAAGCTGACAGATCTGTTTCTGTTCAAATTCTACTTGAAAATTCTTAGCTTCAGAAATTTTTTTTCGAAATTTTGGTGAAATGTAAAAGAATTAACGAGACTGATTAGTTAGCTATGTAAGTTTTATCTTGGCGCCTTTATGCAGGTGATCGGAGTAAGTAATTCATTTTTTCGAATTGCGTTCTTAACCTCAAGCTACTATTCGTTTTGATAAAAGATGTTTCTCTAGTTTTGCGACACATCCGAGCAAATAAATGTAAAGAGCTTCTGTCTAGTTCAATATATTCTAAATCTTTACAAGGGTTTCAATATAAAATATAGCAAATTAACATGCATAAAATGGGTGAGGTCAAGAGTACAAATTTTCCAATCACGGATAAGATAATACGCTTTAATACGGTTCTTAAGTGCGTAATACCTTATGTGATTATTAATCGACATCGGAAATAATTCCTGATGGCTGATATCTCTAATAACTTTAATTTTTACTTTTCTCTACATCTAATCAAAATAAGACTTAAGATTAAGGCTTTCATAACTCATCATTCACATAACTATTGATGATGAAACATTCCAGTGTCGTTCACTTCTAGTACTTACATTTGCATTAAAAATAATTTCAATGTCTATTTGGTCGGTGACATGATCCCATAATTATATATACGATGTAAGAAATGGAACAAGTTTTAGCGAATTAAATGTACTTTACAAAAAGAGCAAAACAACCATCGATTATAATATACTGATCTCGCTCTTTAATATAGACACAGTATCACGGCAATTTTCATGACTAAATTAACCCCAGTCTCGGTTATAATCTCGATTAAATCGCCATTTATTATAGTTGCCTATGCTTGCACATATCAATTGAAATCAGTACGAATAACGGCTCTTTGCGACTGATGCCACTGATGTAGCCGCACAAAATACAGAAAAGGAAAAAAGAATGCGCAAGCCCGGAATCGAACCGGGGGCCCAACGATGGCAACGTTGGATTTTACCACTAAACCACTTGCGCTCAATTTATATACTTTTGTGTAACCTATACCCATATTTAAGGGACAATTTTTATGACCTTGAATTAGCAATCATATTTTAATGTTCTTTCCTATTGATAAGAGTTCAATAGTGACTATGAGACTGACACTTCTTTCCTGCTGACATTAGTTCACCAGTGACGATGAAGTCACGTGACCCTTTCCTATTAAAAGTAATTACTTACCTAATCAATTATCTTTCCTATCATAGTAACTGATAGTGACTAGGATATAAGATACTCCTTCCTATTAGCATTCGACTAATAGTGACCAAGAGACTTACTACTCCTTCCTACTGGCATTCGATCAATAGTGACTAAGAGATTCAGTATATCTTCCTACTGGCGTTCGATCAGTAGT
>JAJLYF010000102.1:0-17121 GCA_030571655.1 Jamesozyma lodderae | reverse complement strand
GGTACACAATTCTTATTGGATAAGCCACGCCTGCTACTAAATCAATTGTTAGAGTTGGAGAAATAATATTAGAATTTTCATCAATTGTAGTAAGCGCATGGCCATCTGCATATCGTCCTATTGTGGAATCTATATTACAACAAGTGAAAGCGTACGGATTTGCAATTATCAAAGCTGCAACCTCATCAGTATTTTTAAATGAAAAGGTATAATTACCCGTAACTTGCGCAGTAAAATATCCAGTATACTCTGCTGTGAAATTACTAACAGTAATTGGTACTCCATATAGTGAATCCGAAGGAGTTGTTGAACTTGAATCACCTGGATTATATACAAAATTAATGTCGGTGACTCCATAAGTTGTAGCAACGTATTGGGCTGGATCAGAAAAATAAAGGTCTTTAAGTAAATAATAGTAATTTCGCCACTTAATTGTATATGTTGGATAATAGTAATGAAAAAATCTTACTCTGAAACCAGTTGTCCCTGTGGAACCTGATGGAATCAGACACGCATTTGTGGGATTTTGAATCAAAATTTCAGTACCAAAAATCCACATAATATCTGCGGAAGATGTAGCAATGGTAGCGGTTGTAGTACCTGTACCAGTGGTGGCAGGTGTGAAAGTTGTTGTCTCGATGTTTGTTCTTGAACCCGGTGTCTCAACAACATAAATTGTCTGCTTAGTTATAATACCATTAGTACCAGTAAATATAGTGATTGATGTTGCTATGGTTGTAGGTATATTATCAATGCCAGTTGCCAGAGTAAAAGTGGTTGTTACAACTGCAGTTGATTCTCTTGGCGTTTCGATAACATAGAGAGTTCTTATAGTGACAATACCATCAGTACCTATGGAGGTAGAAACTGTAGCTGAACGTCTGACCGTAGTACTCGCAGTTCCTAGAGTAAATCTAGTTGAAGCTGTTTTGATTCTTGGCATTGGTGTTTCAACGATATATAAAGTACTTGTAGTGACAACACCGTTAGCACCAGTGAACGTTGTTACAGCAGTTGACCGAGTAGATGTAATAGCAGCAGTACCATTAGCTCTTGTAAAACTAGTTGATGCGGTAGAAGCAGTACGAGTAGCTTTAGTAAAACTAGTAGAGGCGGATGAAGAATACAAAGGACAGGCTAAACCGTTGTCACCGAAATATGTAACGTAATTGTCAAAAGTAGAATGATAAATACCATTGGGATCGGTAAAAGTCAGGTTTAAGATACCAACATTCATAAGGTTAAAGTACATAACTCTTATTGGATAGACCACACCCGCCACTAATTTGATTGTTACAATTGCAGGTTCTAGAGTTTCCCACTGATCATATGCACTGACCGAATCTTCATTTGTATTAGTGCCTGCTGTTTCATCTATATTACAACAAGTGAAGGCGGACGGGACTCCGAGAAATAGCTTAGCTCCATCGTCTGTGTTTGTAAACGAAAAGGTGTGATTACCAGAGATTAGTGGAATAAAGTAACCCGTGTACTCTGTTGTAAAATTAGTCACGGTAATTGGTACATCATATAATGAATCAGAAGGAGTTGTCGAGGATGGATCACCTGGACGGTATAGGAAATTAATATCAGTGATTCCATAAACAGTACTGATGCTGCCATCAAGTGCGTAGGCAGTGCGTGAAAGTAAGAAATAATCATGTTGAAAACTGTGATAGTATTGGGGATAATAATAATGGAAAAATCTTACTTTGAAACCTTTTCTTCCAATGGAACCTGATGGAATTAAACATGCATTTGTAGCATCTCTGCTCCAAATAGTACCAGCAGAAGTTGAAAGAAAGATAGAACTTATCAGAAATAATTTCAGATAAAATGAACGTATCATTAGATAAAAAATTTTCGGTTATGTGGTTTTTTAGAGGCAGGAAAGGGCAATTACAACATTATCAATAGAGTGAAGTTAAGTAAAAAAGAAAAAAAGGCCTTGATATATATACATATATGAGATCAACCATATGAGACAATATGATTAACAATTTGTTATTGTTTTTTGGCAGCATAAAGTCGTACGTCTTCATTTGAGGAGTATAAGGTAATTTAGGCGTCATATTAATCCTTCTGGGAGGTGAGAACTGTCGTTGTGAAAGTAATAGATTTGCGATTCAAAACTCAACTTTCATTAGTTCCATTAAATCCATGATTTTCATAATTGCTAAAAGCCGAAGTCAGTTATTGATAAACGTTGTTAAGCATCCGGTCTCGACATAAATGTCCCAGGATCTAACAAGATGTTCCTTAAAAACCAAACTTACTCAGATTTAATGACAGTAAACGATTTTAGGGATCTGGAACGAATAACAACAGAGGAAAATCATCACAGAAGAAAATAATCTCTTAATCCCATATTTGAAAATATATCAAATATGCTATAATTCTGCTAACTGTAGGATTTACTTCAGAATAATAAAATAATGATTAAAGGATTTACTTTGGAAGACTACCTTTGCTTCTATGCTATTGTTGAAAACACATTTCGAAAAAAAAATCTTGAATCCCACTCTGTATTTTTCAGATCGCAAGAAAACAGCCGTAGAAACAAGTGCCGCGGTCCCTGCGGAAAATACAGAAGCTGCATGGACGAACAGCGCAGAGAAAACACTTCTTTTTCGATAGGAATTAATTCAGAACGCTTCGAACATGTGGCATTCTACCTGTTGAGCTGATAAAGGCCCACGGTGACTTTTCGTAATAATACCTTACAATTTCATCATTTTTTGCAAGGGTTCGTATAAGTTCGTTGGTCTCAATAAAGAGTACCCTTTTTTGCTGTTAGCTTCTCCGGAATGTTAACAAGATCAACTAAAGACCATTATCTTTGAATTCGTTTGTGTATAACAGATTTAAAGTTACCTAACTATTAAAAATTGTTACTGAGTTAGGAAGTGGTAAATGATGGTTTGTGTCACTTTTCAAGCTTAATTGGGCTATTCAATAGTGTCTTGCATTTGATTACGGTCAACTGCTGGGTTTCGATAGTTTGGGGAGCTCAAATTATCTTGAGAAGGAATTTTTTTATGTCATATGGTGTAAACTAGCTGAATCTCGTATACGTGTTGCAAGAGTTAAAACAGAACGGGTATTTTAGCTTTTAACAAAAACCACAGACTAGTTAGGATCGGATATTCCATTTTAGTTATCATAGGTTAAACAACGTGTTTATTTGTCAAAATGGAGTATATACTTACTCATTTCATAACACATTTTTTTTCATCTTTCATTTTATAAATGGCACGTGATAGTTAATGTTTATGAGTGCTGAGTTACACAAAGTAACTGCAGTTGCTCTGGTAATAGATGAGGAATGTCTAACAGTGTATCAAATGAAGTAATTTGTTTTTACTACGTAACTGTATATAATTATTTATCCAAGGGATTTGCTCTTCTCTGATTTCTGAAAAGGTTTACGTTACAAAATTAGTCTACCTTGATGCAATTGCAGCTCGTGCCGTTTATTTCCCGATTCCCTCGTTTAGCAAGGGTGTGATAGGAGTATTGATATGTTGTTCCCTTTAGTTGTATCGTCCACGAGTACAGCCTTCCTCGTCCATTATTTCAACAAGCCAATTGAACAGTGGTTTTAGCTTAGACTTTCCAGTACGTCCTTCGAAAGGTTATGCTCCAGTAATGTCGTATGGCTGTTCTCTCTCTTATTATATATCGGTTATTTTCTTGCCATATTTTGCGATGATGAGTTCAATTCCAGGATCGTTAAGGGTAACTTCAAAAATCGCTTTCAGTAATGGAGAAACCTTAGCAACTTGTTCGGAATAAAATCAAAAGGCTTTTCAGAGCTGCAGGGAATACTAACAGGATCGGGATACTCATCAAATATGCAGCTGGAACTCCCACTCGACCCCCTTACGTTACAATCTGACCATTCATATACCTGCAGCTAACGTCTAGATTATTCTCCTTATGATTTTTCTTCTTTGTTTAGTTTCGACTTGATATTAGTCTATATCATTGTATCTTTATGATTTTATCATCCATACTTTCAGAAATAGTGGTTAATTAAAATTTGCAAAGTTAAGCTGCGTGACCCTTTTTAGTGCCTAATGACAATTCAATTTGAGTACAGGAAATTAACTCCTAAAATAATATCCTTAAATCCCTGAATAACCATGTAATGTTTTTCGGAGGCTAATACTTCCTATTCACAAATAACCTGTGTTATGTATTGAACGAACTCAAGAATGTATAACAAGACTGTTAGGAAAACCTTCATTCTACATAAAAAAAAGAAGCAATTAAGGAAAAAATAAAGATTCCTCAATTCAAAGACAAGAAACAGCCAAAAGAAATAGTTTGATGAGGGTGCTGTGTATCTTATAAATGTTGCTTGAACACGCTAGGCGTATTCTTGTTAGTGATATTTCCACTTTAAGAAAAGGTATCACATTGTTCTCCAAAATATATATGACTCGACTCCACTTGCTGTTCAAAACAATGAAGAGTATTTGAGGAATTTTTGTTAAAGCAATGTAGAGGTAAAGAAAAGAATTGACATTATCTATTGTATTAATATCTGAGAGTAACTTATTAAATTGGGATGGTAGCAATCAGGGGACACGATAATTTAATTAATGCAATCAAGGATATTGATATATAAACTCTATACCGGATATACTATTAGTTATATCTCTTTTGTATCATGTAAAATGATAAAACAAAAAGTTCTCTTGTATTTTTATTGTCTAGTAAAACATAAACCATATTGGACGGAACATGACAATACAGATCATGCATTGCGTTTATCTATATAAAAGAGGGCCCAGTGATTGCAATTTCGAAGTTAAACTCTCTTAAATGATGTTATTAGTTAACAAGATTCAGTTCATTTATTTTTAAGTACTTGCCTCATTCTCCGTTAATTTTTTTTACAGCAATTGAAATCTGCTTAATGTCATCCGGAGTCGTCCTGCAACAACCGCCAATTATACGAGCACCAGATGCTATATATTTTCTAACAGCATTCTCCCACGTTAGGACTGGATTATTATTAGAAAGCCAAGTTGCATTCTCAAGATCATAGACTTCGCCACTGTTTGGACAGATAAATAATGGGAACCTTGGGAGTTCTCTATGAATTAGATTAAGGATATTCGGTCAATCATTGAAACTGACACAATTGGTACCGATTAGCAATAAATTTGAATTTAATTTGTCACCATAAGAATTAATAATATGTGCAATCTCTTTAATTGTCGTTCCATCTCTGAGAACACCATTTTCGTTGATTGACAAGCCGATATAAAACGGCTTCGAAAGGATCGATTCATCCAATGATAAAATTACTTTCACCTCATGGATATTAGGAATGGTCTCAAATCCGATTATATCTATTTCATCATTGTCAACAAAGTTATCTATTTGTGGTTTAAAATGTTTATAATAATCAATCTTCTCGGACGATTCACCATAATCACCACTAAACTCTGCACATATATGAGCACCCCATGGACCAATACTTCCTAATAAATATCTATCTGGACCTATGCATTCGCGTGTAAATAACACAATCCTATTCAAGAGCTCATTGTATTCTTTTAATGTCTTGATCGGTGTATTTTCAGAAACTGCCACAAAACTAGTTTGATATGTCGTAGTCATTAAAATATCCGACCCAGCTTGCACATAATCATTGAACATACTTTCAACAATTTTTCTATCCCTAGAAGAGGTATCTGTCCAAAATCGGTCACTTAGAAAAGGGGCAGTCGACCACACTGGTGTCGAAACGTCGATGCCCCTCCTTTCTAATTCTGTTCCTTGAGCACCATCTAGTATCAGAATTTTACTTGAATCTTGCTGAAGATACTTTTTAATTTCAATTCTTGTCATAGTATATGCAGTTAGTTGATTTAAGTCGAAAAGTAAATGGCGCTATATTCTATGGCTTTGTAAACAATATGCTCGTTGCCTTTTTTAGGCCTTGATATATGATGAGCAAAGACTTTCTATAATTTATTTTGTCCTTTCAAAAAAAGAAGATGGTCTTTGTTGTGATAATGACCATAGACTTTGCTACGAGCATGAGACTATAATGTTCATTTTTTGAAGGCATACATACACTGTGCGCGCAGTGAATAAAAGATGCACCTGTAAACTACCCAAGAGATTTCGGAGATATATGGTATCACACTAGCTCCTGATGGCAATCTAGGCTCCTTTATTAGTGCAAATGGGATGACTATCCCCAAGTATCTGATGACCTCCTCTTAAAGCTTTATACGAAAAGGTTATTGTTTTATAGCACGCATTGTAAGCGGATGATAGGATAGTTAACGTGTATACTACAGAAAACTTCATTGCAATGACTCCTAATAATGGAATACTTACAAAACCACGCTCGGAGAGCTCCTCTTGTCTAGCAATACCAACTTTGTTCGATTCTATATCTTTCTTGACCAAATTTACCCATAAACTTGCCTATTAGTAGTGGTTTGGTGTGCACCCTGTATACAATGAAATATGGAGTCTATTAGTAGTTTAATTAAATTTGAGGTTAATATTGACATATAATATTGGGTTCGTTTTTGTATCTTTATTACGTGAACTCGCTATGTACATTTCATTAATAATTTTCAATATTTACGAAGTTATAGAAAAGGGGAAAGGACATGCCAATTTTTACAAAAACTTTCAATTGATTGTTAATGGCACACAGTGAACTAATTGAATAACTACAATAAGAAATATAAAAGATTAACTATGTCTGTTTTCATCTCTGGTGCAACTGGATTTGTCGCTAAACATATTATCAAGCAATTGCTGGAGCAGGACTACAGGGTCATTGCTTCAGCAAGATCACAAGAAAAAATTGATGTGTTAAGCAAATTATACAATAATTCCAATCTGACTTTGTTGATTGTGGAGGACCTTTCCAAATTGGATGCATTTGATGAAGTCTTCAGAGTCCATGGTAAGGATATTAAAGTTGTCCTGCATACGGCATCACCTGTTACATTTAATGTTGAAGATTATGAAAAAGATCTTTTGTTACCAGCACTTAATGGTACAAAAGGTATTTTAGGGGCTATCAAAAAATATGCTGCAGATGTAGTCGAACGTGTGGTTGTTACATCAAGTGCTGCAGCAGTTTTTGATCCGACAAACCTACTTGACCCAACACTTACCGTAACTGAAGAATCATGGAATCCAGATACATGGGAAAGTTGTCAAAGAAATCCTTTTTCGGCATATTGTGGATCCAAAAAGTTTGCAGAGTTAGCTGCCTGGGAGTTTCTCCAAGAAAATAGACATGTTGTAAAATTCAATCTGACTACTGTCAATCCTGTTTTTATTTTTGGACCACAGGCCTTTGATACTGATATTAAGAAGACCTTAAACTCTTCGAGTGAAATAATCAATCGTCTTATCCATTCTTCTAGTGACTCTGAAATTGATACTTTTGCTGGTGACTATATTGACGTTCGTGATGTAGCTAAGGCTCATTTATTAGCCTTTCAAAGAGAAGATACTATTGGTAAGAGACTCATATTGAAAGAAGGCAGTTTTAGCCCTCAAGATATATTAAACTTCTTGAATGACGATTTCCCAATGTTGAAAGGTAATATTGCAATTGGTAATCCTGAGAAAGGAGCTGAAAATAAAAGAGTTTCTACATTCCTTGATAATCATAAGACAAAAGACCTACTAGGCTTTGAGTTTACTAGCTTGAAAAAATGCGTGAATGACTCTACAACTCAAATTTTAAAACATGAAGGTAGATTATAGGATTATTGTTATCTTATCGGATTAGACTTAGGATTTTATGTATATGCATTGCTGAAGACTCTATTTATAGAACTTGTTTATCGATGGAATTTCCATTTATTGATCCTAGTTTTCATTGTGGTCTAATTATATAGCTTCCTTATTCAATCTTATAAACAAATCGATAAAATATTTTGCACCGCAAAATAATTAAGTAACTGTGTCAAACTTGTATAGCTCATTAGTTGCAAAACTTGAACAAGTTATACAACAAGGAAGATATACAATGTACTTATGTCAAACAATTTAATCAATTATTAAAGGTTCAACATTCTGCGAAACAATAACTTACATTGTAAATTATGTCAAATATGTCATCCTTATTCCATATATAAACGTCAGATTAAACCTTTCATATTAGTGTTTTGCCATTCTACTGGACTATTTCCTACAATAAAAGAGCAATTGCTAGGTATTTAGCCAGTTGAGAAGAAAAGGTATAAGTATTACTTTGACCCCCAATGCCTAAATACAATTTTCATTAAAGTATTTTTACGTATGTATTTCGATCAAAAAGCAACTGACATGATAAAACCTGAAAACCTCGGAAACAAGCGTGAACGGTTTACGTTAGGTATGGAGACGAGTATAATATATTATTTGTTGTTATTGATATAAGTAACTGCATCATTAAAGCAAACAAATGTGATTTGAACAGTCCTTCATCACATCCTCGTCTCTAGTAAATCAGTACGATCAACGATGAGGTTATATCAAAACCACTCCAACAACGATAAATTAGTATACAAGGTGTCTCGCGAAGATTTGAGTCAAATAAGGCACATCAAACATATTGTTAGATGTTTACTTCTCTAGCCCATAAACTGTACTATATTTGTTCACTAAATGCTACAGACCAAGTTAAACGGAGATTTCTTATCTCCCCATATATGAAAACATGCTTAAAAAATGATCATTTTAATACAATATGACGATACTGTTAATAACTAACGATTATTGCTCAAAAGTATACACAATACATCTACCCTAGAAGCGTTTCACCTATACTAAATTACTTGTACAGTTACTGTTAATAAGAAGCCGGAAAACCATCTCGCAGTATCCGGATGAATTCCTGGCGCTTTGTAAACGTTCGATTAAATTGAAATTGTGCTGTTTTCATAAGTTGTTGATTTAAACTCATTCAAGAATATCTGAGGTTGCATTTTTACAGTGTCATTCAAAGGCCGGTAATTCGAGAACTTTTCACTTTACGTTTGGCAATAAGGTTTGGGGAAACCATTGAACCAAAACATATATCATGTGGGATGGATGAAAACGTAAATAGTCCGTTGAAACAGATTACAAAAACTAACTGTAACAATGATTGGACCTTTACAAGAACTTCTGTATATTCTAGGATCACGAATATCAGGCTCTTGAATAACAAACTAAGCGTTAACACAACCCTTGGTTTGTAGGTAAACCAACACGTGGATACAAATTGCAGTCGTTGTTAAAACATTAGTCTTTACATTGATGAAACCGCTCCTACACAATATTTTTGACCAATAAGAGGATTCCTCAAAAATAATAAAGAACGTGTATGCTTCTTCTATATGTCTTTGTCAGTATTGCCGAAATCTGCAAGAATAGTTGCTTTGACTATACTTTTCAGAATACTTTAAACATTTGTGCGTTTGTTTCTGTGCAGATTTGTGATCGGTAGAAAATGTTTTTGCTTGGCACGTGCCAAACAAGCAGGCAATGCAATGACTCCATTAGCAAAGATTTGATTACCAGTAGATGCCAAAGAGTCAAATGCAGTAAAATATAAGCAAATTTGACCATAAGATGTTTGGACTTAAAAAACCGACAAAAGTATGCAATCTACTTCATGTGCCTTAATTGGAGTTCGGAATTCCATGAAATGAATCACATACATTAGTTACCACGTTTTTTCAACAAGTCATGATTTCTTATGTATTACTCTGACTATAGTTTCCTCTTAGTACATTTCTAGAGTGTACTTAAGATTTGATTGTCAAGACTTGAAAAATTTTCTTCATTGGAAGATGATATAAAATGAGGTCAATTGTAACGTTCAAATTTTGAGCTTGCTCGTTGTGCTTTTTAATTATTTTCAGATAACAGCTTCAATTTCAAAACCATCTACAACCTTTCTATTGATTACTTCAAGATGGAAGAAAAAAGAAGTTCCGTCGTTAGTAATGCAGAGTCGCATGATTCTAAGGAATCTGTTAACTCAAGATTTATTACGTACGATGAGGAAAGACGTGCACGTCGTACCGAAATCTCCAAAACTCAAAATTGGAAAAATATTGTCACAATTATTGCGTCTGGTTTTGCTTTAATCAGTGATGGTTATGTCAATGGTTCGATGAGTATGTTAAATCAAGTTTTTGCCCAAGAATATGGAAAAAAGAATTACAGTTCAAAAGTCTCTACAAGAGTATCAAATGCTTCTTTAGTCGGTATTATTTTTGGTCAATTTTTTATGGGTATAGCAGCTGATTATTACAGCAGAAAATCCTGTATTCTCATTGCAACAGCTATTTTAGTTGTTGGAAGTGCCTTGTGTGCTGCCTCCCATGGTACCACTGTTCCAGGTATGTTTTGGATGTTAACTGTCATGAGGGGTTTAGTTGGTATAGGTGTTGGTGCGGAATATCCTACTAGTACATTAAGTGCTAATGAATCCGCTAATGAATATACAACCACCAGAAGGGGTGGTATTTTAGTCATGGTTACAAACTTCCCACTTTCCTTTGGTGGTCCATTTGCATCAATAATATTTTTAATTGTATACCAAATTTGTCATGGAAAAAAGCATTATGAAGCTCTTTGGAGAACAGTGTTTGCTATTGGTTGTTTTTGGCCATTGAGTGTTTTCTATTTTCGATGGAAAACAGCTTCAACAGAAGTTTATGACAAGGGTAGAATTAGAAGAAATATTCCATATATTTTAGCATTGAAATTTTATTGGAAAAGGCTGATTGGGACCTGTGGTGCTTGGTTTATGTATGATTTTGTGACTTTTCCTAATGGTATTTTCAGTGCTACTATTATTAGTTCTGTTATAAAGGATAAAAATGATTTGAAAAAAGTTGCCGAATGGAATTTATTACTTGGGTTTTTAGCAACTTTAGGTGTTCCAATTGGTGCGGTTCTTTCAGATCGTATAGGCCGTAAATATACTTTAATGATTGGGTTTTCTGGATACATTATTTTCGGTCTAATTATTGGTTGCGCTTATGATAAAATTTCAAAGATAACACCTTTATTTATTATATTTTATGCGTTTATGAATATGAGTGGTAATGCCGGCCCTGGTGATATGCTTGGTGTTGTCAGTAGTGAATCATCAGCTACTGCTGTCAGAGGTATATTTTACGGTATATCTGCTGTTACCGGTAAGATTGGCTCTGTCGTTGGTGTTGAATGTTTCCAACCTATTAGAAATCATTTAGGACCAAGATGGACCTTTATTATTGCTGCTATTTGTGGGTTAGTTGGGATTTTAATTACTTATTTCTTTGTTCCACATTCGTTAGAGAACGATTTGATGAAGGAAGATGTTGAATTTCACAATTATTTGGTGTCACAAGGCTGGCAGGGAAAGATGGGTTTTGATGAACTTGACCATGTGTCATGCGGCGGCATTGTTGAACAAGTTACTTCTGTGGAAAATATTGATGGAGATACAAAGAAAACAACAGAACAAATTTCATTAAAGAAAATAAACTCTTCCTAGCAACATAAATCCTAATTTTTGTAATTTTTATAGAGTATTTGTAGTCGAATATAGAGGTGCTTTTATTTACATATTTTTTTTTTTTTGCTTCATCCTATACATGTGTATACTTGTATTACCAAGATCGCGTTTTGTATCCTAAGGGACTTGGAATCAGAATGTCTTATAAGCAATGTCGCATTCCTTCACACTCAGCAGATCAAAGTAGAATGAAACTTAGTTTAAATTACAAGTATGCTGCACAGTTTACTAAAAAAATGGAGGAGTTGTATAGACTTTGAATGTTTAGGAAGATATACATTATTAGGATACCATTCGAGCAAGGTTGCAAAAATCAATCACAAGATAGGTATTTCTTCCCTTGCATGTAAAAGAGGCAGTATTTTTTTGCGCTTTTGGCTAGATTAGGTCAGCCGAAATATTTAGACGTAAATCTATTTGAGAAATTATATTTGCTCTCGTTTTTTCAACAATAAACACATTTTTATGGCTATGCTTTTAAGAAGAAATTTAATCAGCCCCATCTAATTACACTCTACAAAGTTTCTGGGTTTGCTTACAATTTCTTGAATTTGTTTGTTTTGCCATTTTCTTGGACTTTAACCATCGTTGTTCAAAGAACCGGCACTCCTTAGAATGCCGGATATTTATATATTTGAATAGAGTAAGACAAGTGCTTTGTGAAATCTAACCGAGAGTGGAGGGGCGGGTCTTGAATGGATTATGCATGATAAATGATAGAAACGGTAGATTAAGATCTTTAATATATCCTTTTAATATTCATTTTTGTTGGCAATCCATATCTATAAAAAAAACGTTGAGTTTCTCCGAGGAACAATAAAAAAGTTTAAGGTTTTTGAGTGGAGGGGCTAAAAGTGGAGTCACAGGATTGAGAAGATGAGAGTCGACTATATCCGAAAGGTTTACTGTATAGCACCACAATATATCAAGTTCAAATTCTCGAACAAGAGGAGTTTATATAGATATATACAAACAAAAGAAATTCTTGCCCGTGGTAAACGTTGGATTACATAAGTAAATTCAACCCAAAAATAGAAAACCCACAGAGGGCGTCGGCCTTCAATAGGGGTAAAAATGAGCAGCGACTTACCAGTTCCTGAATCAAATTATTACTGAGAATGTGCTGTAACGACCGCTTTTTGCATGTGGACTTCATCACCGACTATTAATGTTGCTTCGAACCAGCCAGAGCTTTCAACTACCAAGACTCTTCTTCTCTCTATAGAGACATTTGTACAACACTTTCTGAAAGGTTTCGGATTTTGATTTTTTATTTTCGACAGTAAAAACTGCGGAGAAGCCGCAGCCCCGTTGAAAAAAATCCCGTTCCTGTCAGTAATCGGAAGCCTAACATATTAGAATATACAGAATTCGACCGTGAGAGAGAGCAAATAGCTATTAGTGGTCTATATATACGGCCTGAGTGAAAAATATTTCAAGACTTCTGAAATTATTTACAAAATTTTGGAAAAAGGAAACTGTATAAAGACAGACTTATGAACGCTGATGGTACTATAATTGATAATTGCTTGGACACTGCGACGCCCGACACTATACAAAAAAAGATGCAGTATATTTTCTATAAAAGGAAGCAACTAACCAGATTTATCAAACAAAAATTAGGCATTAAAAAATTGATAGTCTCTCTTTGCGTTATCGTTTTCCTAGTGACTTATCGTCAAGTGGCAAATGACACATTACAATATCAATATTACAATAATATCTATGCTCTTAGAGAAGTACCCCATAAAAAGGATCTGCTGAATGCAGACGTCTCCAGGCTGCTAAAATTTAGAAAGTGGGAAAACTCTGCTGTCACTCAAGAAATGTTGAGGCAAGAATATGTACCTGATACCCTTTCTGCATATGTATCAAATTTGAATATTAAGAATAAAAACAAAATTATTAGCAAGAAACCGAATTCCAAAGATGTGCAAATTGATATGGCTAATTTTGACAAATTAAACAGGATGACCTATGACAATCAAGTAGAATGTCAAGATTTATCATATAATGGTACCATTGAATATTCAAAAGAAATTAAAGTGTTAGATAATGACTTGTATTCTGCGAGGAAATGTTTGCTGGATAAAGATTCATGGATTTCACAGGAGGCTACGGAGGAAAAAGAAAAAGATATGAGTTTAAAAGAAATTATAGACAAGAGGTGGTATCAATTTGGCGGCTCTGCGGTTTGGCATGAGAGTGAACAATGTTTTTTAGTTTTTTCTAGATTGATATATTCGCGTTATGGTGCCAAAAATATGGCACATGCATCCTTTGTTAGGGCACAAGCATTCGACAAAAACTGGAGAGAGATTAAAGGTAAGAGAATTCCTTATCTCGATGTAACTCACCCAAAAAACCTTGAAAAGGAATTGGAAAAAGTTGATAAAGAATTGAATGTTGAAAATTGTCAAAAGTATAAAGTTGATCCGGTGAAATTTGAAGACTGTACAATTGCACAAACCAATAATTACTTAAAAAATGAAAATCGTAAGGAGGATATTTTATCCAGATATTATGTCACCTATCCAACTGTATTTGAAATTCCCTTTGATATTTTAGATGACTTTGCAGGTCAAGAGGACTCTAGAGTTATCTTAAGGAAAGATGGAGATATTGAAGAACCGGTAATTACATTCAATACATACGAAAAAAAGTCTAAACATAGAAGAATTTATGGTTACATGCCACATAGAAAAAGTGATCCACTTATTAAATTCATGATAGAGGGTCGGGAATTGAAAAAAGTAGAAAAAAATTGGACTCCTTTCTTTTCACCACAATTATCTTTTGCAAAACAGATGACAAGTCAAATATCTCGTGGATTTATAAATTTCATTTATAGTTTTTATCCATTAGAAATTCTGAAATGTTCATTAAATGATGGTATTTGTGAAATGATCTTTGAAGCTAACACAATTAGTGAGCCAAATATGTCAGATGATGATAAAGTTGCATTCGGTGGAATGAGAGGTGGTACTCAGTTTGTTTCATTGCCAGCTAGTCTACCGACTGTTAAAGGTGTAAATTTATGGCTAGGTTTCCCGAAGTTACATATTGAGCAGTGTGGTTGCACAATTCATTATTATAGACCGATGTTATCATTATTGGCAGAGTCTGACGGTGTTTATCATCAGGAACTTATAGCACCAACAGTTGATTTTAATAAAGATGTTTTGTCTTGGGATATGAAAGATACTTCCTGCAGTCCCAAAATAAATATTTTAAGCCCAAATTCAATTGCCTCATGGGATATTGTCAGTCAAGATCCAATTACAAAGAAGTTTGAAGATTATTTGACTTTCACCATGAGTGAATCCGACGCTTTAACAGAGGTCATTCATATTAGAGGAATTCTGAACTTTGTTTTGAAAATGTACGAAGAAAAAGAAGTAAAAGAAAATTTTGATATAAGCAAAGAGTCAAAAACAATTGTTAAAAAGACTCTACAATGTTTTGCAAAAGAAGCTGAACGAAAATGTAACTTGTATGGTAAAACACATAAGAGAATCAAAGAAGATAAAAAAAAAGGATAGAAAAAAGCAAACCTCCAAGAAGAAAATGATGTTATTATTATTTTTCTGAGATGCATCAATAACAAGCAGTTAACTGAATTTGCATTCTAAGTAACATAAAGTCATTCACATTTTCGCATTTTTTTTATTATGTTTTAAGTAGAATACGTGAGATATAGGTATTATTCGTTTTTCTTGCATATATAATTTTTGAATAGCCAGCCAAACGAGTGTTCTTAAAATTTGCACTACATTTAAATATTTTACATAAATAGCTCCCGTATATCTTTATCAAATTGACATCAAACCGTAGTTTTAAATATCCATCTTATTTTGTATTTAATACCACAAAAAGAATTCTAACCTATTTTCTAGCTATAGTATAATCAATAAAGTAAGTTTTTAACAAGATGCCATCACGTTTTCTGCATAAAATTCATTAGCAAGAAATTAATCTCCCCCAAAGCACCCCCGAAAAACATATACAAGGTAACAGCAAATGCAATAGGCTGGTGTAGTTCTATGAGACTGAAGCTCGCCATATTAATAAGGACTTGTTTTCTTCCAAGTTGCTGTCATCAGTTGTACTTTTCTATAATCTCCTACGATGAGCAAACAATATCTTGAAATTTGTTTTACTGTATATGCAATAAATCTCCTACTTAACTAAATTCCCAGATGTTAATAATGTACGTAATATTATGCTACTATATATATTATACTAAAATATAATATCGTGATTTTTAGAAGCTATGTTGGTAATCAGAATGTTTTCGAGCTCACTATTGGGCACCCCATGGAAACTGAAGCTGTAGATTGAGCAAAATGCACTTTGCAGAGGTTTTTCATACTATACTCAATTGTTAAATATTACGGAGGAGTATACAATTAAATAATAACTGTAAATAGTAAATATAGTTTTAGCAGTCCTGTAAGTATATTATGTCCAATTTCTAAATTACCATCACTTCGACACATACTTTCATGGTTTTCATTTTGTCTTATTTTCAGATTTTTCTTCTGTCATACAAGCTGAACGTGTACCAAAACAAAAGACTCAGTATCTCAAATTTTGTAAAACTCACACATTTTAATGAGAGGCACATCAAAAATAGAAAAGTCATAATTTTTTATAAGAATATCTGTTAAATTCCCTGAATTGCTATTTCCCAATTTGCAAATGGAAGACTGGTGAAAGGTTTTGAAAAACAATAGAATAAAGGAATGTTGGTCATATTTCCTGTTATAACTAATTTGAAGTGAGATTATTACATTATAAAATACACATCTCATCGCATCTTGGTTTACTTAAGACTGTGTTCTATTTTATAATAAACCAATATATCACTCTTATTCAATTTATTTGCGCTTCTATATAAAAATTGTCGTAAGGTTAATTAACCTAAGTGCTTATACCATAACAGCATACTGATTACTAACTATAGAATCTGTAAGCAATGATCCGACGTAATACTCAAAAAGGACTTTTTCTGACAGTTCAGCAAATAACATCAGGACACAAACCTTAATCTTGCTTAATTGGATACTATAATTGTTGGAAATAGTAGAAACTATTAGTTAACTGTAGAATGGTATAATAATTTACCGATCTATACCGTTGGGTTATAGACCAGTTGCTCCTCCCTCTTTTTCGAGGGAGACAAGTAATTATATACAATTTGGTTTACAACTCGTATCGTATTGTACGATATATAACGATAGTGATATACATTTTATTTCCCATAGTAATTACATTGGTTATATATTTTTTCATAGCTCGAGTTTGCGTTAGCTGTGATTAAAATTCAATTATTCGCAGAGTGACATAGAGCAAAAAATAATGAAGGATGCGAGGTTCGAACTCGCGCGGACACCGTCCAACAGATCTTAAGTCTGCCGCCTTAGACCACTCGGCCAACCCTCCAATGTTTTGCATGATTTGTGTAAGCAATGTGGTCTGAAACCCATCCATTCCTGAATAGTCAAGAAAGCGACAGATTACATTTCTAATAATCTCATTGAATTCTCCGTCATCGATTATCCAAGAATTCCTATTCTGGGTTC
>JAJLYF010000101.1:0-17369 GCA_030571655.1 Jamesozyma lodderae | reverse complement strand
GGATCTATGGCAGAGCAGTAGATCACGGATTCCATGGCAGAGCAGTGGAAACTCGTTTAATTGTTAGAAGGATCCATGGCAGAGCAGTAGATCTCGGATTCCATGGCAGAGCAGTGGAAACTCGTTTGATAGTTAAACTGGTTGCGCACGAGCCGTCACTACGGCGTACATGGCAACTAATAGAACATCATGAAAAAGTGGAAGCCCATGGCAGTGCATCTGGCTGTCGTGATAAGTTGGTCAATGGCAGAGCATTGGAACCCAGAATAGGAATTCTTGGATAATCGATGACGGAGAATTTAATGAGATTATTAGAAATGTAATCTGTCGCTTTCTTGCCTATTCAGGAATGCATGGGTTTGAGACCACATTGCTTACACAAAATCCAGAAAATAACGACTCCGTGGCCAAGCTGGTTAAGGCGTGCGACTGTTAATCGCAAGATCGTGAGTTCAATCCTCACCGGGGTCGTTCTTTTTTTAGTTTATACTAATAATTTTATGTCACGTGGAAATAATCAAGAACATGTAAATTTGTAGGCTGCACAAGCGTAGTGCAAACTTAACTTACATCTTTCTGGTTTGACATCGCATGCTCATCGATATGGTTTCATGGAACGGGTCTTACAAAAGAAATGAATCATCATACTCTTAGTGATGACAAACGTTAGTGAATGAGAGGGGGGACGGTTGTCTGATAAAACCACAAACGAAACAGGCGGACATTGTTAGCAATTACGAATTCGGTGAACTCTACTCTCCAGAAATTTCTGGATTCAAAAGTTTGAAACCATTCAGTAACTAGGAGGAAGGACGATCTATTAAGGATGATGATTACATAGAGGTAACTACAACAATCTTGATAATGAGCTGTGCAAGGACCTTTATTTGAAGGCTTATAAGTACGATGATGATCCGATAAAGTTTTATGCAAGAGTTTTAAATTGCATTTCGAGGACAAGGAAGGTTACGTTAACAAAA
This sequence comes from Jamesozyma lodderae, assembly GCA_030571655.1. NCBI lineage: Eukaryota > Fungi > Ascomycota > Saccharomycetes > Saccharomycetales > Saccharomycetaceae > Jamesozyma > Jamesozyma lodderae. The sequence goes on along the minus strand of JAJLYF010000101.1, from coordinate 16,389 downwards.
GAATCATTCATATAAAACTTTCTGGAAAATATTACCTCATAATTTTATTCGGCTTTAGCATACATAACAGATTTTATGCAAGATCCTGATGATTTAATAGAGCGATTCATTATAACACAAGCTTTTGTGGCGATGAACGCAGTTGAAACTATGAAGATTATTTAAAAGAATTCTACGCATAAAGGTGCTACAAAATCTGGTGCTATTTTTAAAGAAATCTCGTCTTTTATATGTGCAGTCCAGGGACATACCAGTTAGAATGCTCACCCACCCTTGAAAGGTGAATTGTTTGGATTAGATATTATGGAAAGAAGGTTCGATAGGGAATTCAATATCAGAGCTGAATTAAATTTGTATGCTAGAGCAAAGATGCGAACCATACGTTTATGGCCCAAAGAGCATCCCGAAGATGAATTTGTTATCATGAAGTTCAATCAAATTGACGAAAACACTTTACAAAACTATTCAAACGAGCGGAAGTATATGGACGCTCTCTTTGAGGAGATCAAAAATTCGTATACAAGAATGATGGCAGGAACCCTTGAAGAAGACATCAAGTTTGAGGAAGCAAAAAAAATCGATGAGAAAGAAAAGGATAAGGAAGAAAGAGGAAAAACGAGCCTGAGAAACCTATTTATTATGGACAGAAGATGTCAGAAGCGGGAGGTGGTTGCGTGATCTAACTATGATTCAACAGGCAAACTCTGTCATGAAAGCTAAATTTAGCAAAAATCTTTATACACATAGTAAGGTATTTAAGAAAAATGCAATCATTGACAAAAGAGGCATACCAACTAATAAGGAGTGAATTACGATGCAGACATTGCGGTGGATGCTGGAGGGCTCAACATATTTGTGTGATGGACGCAGCCATGTTTTATTGTCGTGATTGGACTATCTAGAACTCGAAATAAAATGTGAGGATAGTTTATACTTTAAGCAGTCATTGTAATAACGAAAACTTAAACGCGACAATCCAGAGAATTATTCGAATCTGAGGCATACATCTTTCATAAGATTAACATGGCTATAAGATTTAAACTTCCATAGATCCATATTGAAAGGCAAGGACTACATGTAGAATAGATAAAGTTTGTGAAATCAATCCCATTCAAACACAAGTGGCGGAAAACTGAAGATTGGTGTGTCAATACAGAAGATAAAACAACAAGTATAAAAAAAGTAAGCGGAGGACCTTTAAGGATTAGTAACTTGTATTGAGATTGAAATTTTATTATCAATCAATATATATTTCACACTTTGTTTATCTCATAACGAAATCAGAAGATATACTGGAAGCCATATTGGATCTCTAGGGATGGATTAATACGAAATAGGTATTACGCTTAAACTCGGAGAAAGGATGCTATTAAATGAATACGATGAGATTGTTAAGGTATCATAAACAGAGTAGTAAGTACGTATCGCAGATAATGGAAAGGGATTCGAAATGCAACAGAGAAAATGATTTTTATAGCGATACTACTGCTCAAGAAGGAAAAAGTTTATCAGGACAATTTCAATGCTTTAGCTCTTAGCTAACAACTACCCAGAAGCTATTTGACCAAAAATTATATATATATATATTGCAGAATAATTCAGTGATAACTGTATAGTTATAAAGACAAGAATTTAGGATAGCAAAACAGGTTTTCTTTCTCAATCTGAATGGTAATCAACCATTAAACGAACTTCGGTTTAAGTTATGGACTATAACAAGGTGGGTGTTTATCAATTGATAGTTTGTAATTTTTTTTTTTAACTTTTGAAAATCGACGGTAGTTGAATATTCACAAATACCTGTTCATCGCACCACTGTCTTATTCAAATAATCAAACGGGGTACCATTATCCTTTGTTGCTTTATTTGCATTATAACAGAATGATATTCTTGTTTTATAAGAGTACAGAGATCGCTACTACTATCGATTCTGTTATTATTTACCGAACTTGTATAACAGTTGACTAACAAGCTAAATCAAACCTCTCATATATTCACGGATAGGTTTATATTTATCTATTTGATACATAAATCTAAACAATTGGCAAAAAAAGACCCCTTGAGCAAATTTATTATGGTAATACATGGGCCCAAAATTTCATCGATTCCGCTTTGGTACTGTCTTCATTTTCACATCTAAATTCTATTAGATTTAGACCTTCACCTAATCGTACATCGAACCTTTCAGGTTCAATTTCTTTGTCTTTATTTTCTATACTTTCGTTACTATTCATATCCTGTTGTTGGTGTTGTTGCCTTTCTCGTTTAGTTTCCTTTTTTGCTTTTACGATATCGTTATTCAAATACATTATTGATCTTAGATCCGGTTCATTGACTTTGGCAACCAACGTTAGATATGTCTGAGAGGGTTCTAGGGACAATGAAAACATACTTTCATTTTCACTTAGGTCCTTGGCATTGAAAGTAAACTCTAGCCAGTTTTGAGAACAAGAAGGTCTTGAGCCGGGCATTGGATTCATAGCTTGATTGTATAAACTCTTTGATGTGTAAAGGCATACCTCTTCAATATAGACAAAAGGATGTCTTTCCATTTTATATTGTTCGGAAATTTGTTCCTTATTTATAGATTGAACAATGTTATATTTTAGAACCTCAGGTCTTTTATTTGGAATGGTGACGTTGTTGGCTGTTGACGTTATAGTCAAATCTTTTTTGTTCTCTGTTATTTCCGCTTTGTTGTTAATATTGTTGGCTGTTATATTGTTAATTTTGCCTCCTAACAAATAGTCCTCAGGTAATAGGTTACGTTGATAACCGTTACCCAAACCTTCAATGTGATTATATTCGTCAAAATCTTCTTCTATTTCCTCTGGTGCAATGGAATCTTCCTCTATAGTGCTAACACCCATATATTTCTCATACTCTTCTTTATCATACTCCAAGTTAATTTCACCACGTTCACTTAAATCCTTTAATGAATTGAAAAACTCATCATTTATAATATGGCTAAAATATTCCAGCAATGCAGATGCGCTTTGATAAATCAGAGAGGTAGAGTCGTTGAATACTAACGCATTTTCAAAAACTAGCATTATTTCTGTAATAAAATCATAGATTTTTGAATAATATCCTACTTCCAAATTTTTTTTGATAACCAACAATGAAGAAGGTCTATGAATGACTTCATAATATTCCGGTAATTCATCTTTATCAACTAATTCCAAAAATGGATCACATAGTAATAATTCATCATCATTGTCATCATTTAGTCCTGTTTTAATATTGGGTATAGCGTCATTGATCTTCTTCGCCGTAGCCTCTAATAATTGATCGAATACCTTTAGTAATCGCGCTTTAACATCCTCAGTCAATAAATAGTTTCTTTTCACGTTTTTGGCTTTCAATGTATCATATTTGATATAATTAACCATTTGGAACGCATTTTTAACAATAAGGCTATCAGACTCATTATATGAGTAACAATTCTTGGCAAGAAGTTCTACATCCAGAATAAAATTTTTGGTACCTCCTGTGTATTCATAATCTCTTGATTTAATTTCATTAATCGAAATTGGTTGTTCTACTTTATAGTAATATTGAGGATGGAATTTTCTACTAGGTAACTTGATAAAATCTTTAAAGATATTTTTATACGTCTCTGATAAAGACTCCAATATATACGAAACAAACATATTAAATTTTGGAATAGACCACTGTTCAGTGACCAGCTCTGAGTTTGGAGTTAATGACGTCTCGTAATCTATTACCGGTTGTTTCCCAGTTCTTGGCATCTTACCTACCAAATACCTTGGAGCATCAGTAGCTGGCTCTTCTTCCACAATCTTTCTTTTTCTTGGTGGCATGGCTCCTTATGTATACTTCTTCGTCAGTTTGATGAAAATTGCTTTATGTGATTATAAGTATATATTACACAATAGTTAACGCATACATGATGCTAACAAACTTTTTATTATTATTATTATTATTTTGTTTGTTGATTGAAAAAAATACGAGAGAGAGACAAGAGAGAAAAAAGTATAGTACCTCGTCTAAAACGATATCATTTGCAAAATATCCTGTTTATAAATACTTTTAATACTCTTGATGATTGTATGGTGTTCTGGGGGGTCTTGATATTGTTATAATGTCACTGTGAGGTTTCCAGGTGTGTTGATCTTTAACTGTTTGTCCAGATCTTCAAACAGTTTATTGTGCAGCATGATCAAATGTTGTTTCTTTTCTGGTGATAATTGAGTCTTTGTATCCAAAGCGACAAAACTGAAATTCTGTTTAGTCTTTGACTGAGATTTATTTTGTCTGTTTGTCGATGGGGATGGATCTTGTATCTCGTCATCTATATTATTGATGTTTAGACTTGTATTACTGCTCATGATCGCTGCCAAATTTGAGGAACGTGGACGTAAACGGTTATCATCTTCCTCAAGAGTATCTATGTAATTTTCTTCGTTGGTGTGACTCGTAGTAAAATCATTGCTTTGTGTGACTATCCCACTATTACTTATCATCGAAATATCTATGAGTCTATCATTTGTGTTATTCACTATATCTCTTAGCTCGTTTTCCCTAGCCAAGGCTTTCCTCTCATCCTCCTTCATTTGCTCTTGTAAACTGTCATAACCCTCACCACGTTCGTCAGTTCCATAACCTGCCTGCTGGCTTCGTAGCAATGATTCATCCTCTTCCGAAGAGCGCTGTTTAAAGCAACTTAAGACAATACCCATTTAGATAGATTAAAAAAAGAAAAAAAAGATATATTATGCTAGCAAAAATATTACAATAACCAGAGACTCTACCGTTGCAGAAATACAACATCCCTCTTCTATTAAAACTCTCATTTCTCTATTGATGGTACAAATCAAATTATTTATTTGATAAAAATTATCCCGAGACGTCCCTTCGACGTTACCCGTCTGGACAATTTAGCTGTTTCTTTCAAGAGAAACAATATATTTTGAAGAGCAGTCTGAGAGTAAGTGAATAATACCCTTGTAAGACTATATTGTTACTTCCAGGATTAAAGTATAAGTATATTCTCCATCCATAAAGAAGAAAATGAATGTCTTTAAGGTATCCCTCGTTACAAAAAACTGTGCTTTGGTTTCTGCAACCACGAGGAGACAATTTCATAGATCTGCAGTATCACAGGACTTCTTCTCTTGGTTCAAAGATAGAAAGAAAGCACAACAGAAGAAGAAGGAAGAACGATTGTTGAAAGGAAATATAAAAAGCACAAAGGAAATAATTAGTGAAATTGAAGCCGGTAAAGATATTACTGCTGATACAAGTGTTGCAAACACTTTAGAATTGATTCCTGAAAACTTTATTGGTAAATTTGATAAGTCGAAAAATGTCATCCCATTGAGTGACGTACCATTTAATTACTGGCTAAACAAAGAGAAAACACGTACGGAAGCTGGTTTAGATAAAGCTTTGATAACTTCCTTCAATAAAATTTTTAACGAGTCTGTATCTCAAGTTGACGATGAAAAACTTGCAAAGAAATTTACAGACTTGATAACTAAATTCAAGTTTGTTAAATTATTACAATCTCAAACGGGATACATGATCTCAGATTATCAATTTACTTTATTAAATACACCATTGTCATTTAAGGATTATTATATGAGAGAAGTTTTATCCGGTAACTTGGCACGTTTCAAAGAAAGTGAACCAAATGCAATCCATTTGACAGCGGATTCATTTAAATCGCCAAATATTAGAGTCATTGAGGATGTTCCAATTAAAGATAGAAAACAGAAATTGAGTGATATTTTAAGTGAAGTTAACGCATTAGAAGAAAAAAATACAGAACAAGCTATTGAAAATGCTAAAGTAAACTAGGGAAACCAAATAAATAAAAAAAAAAAAGATATATATTCTACTTGTAAATAATAATAACTTCATTTTCAATTTTCGGGTATCTTTTTCTCTTCATGGAATCTTTACATAAAGACACCAATGTAAATAATTTATAAACATAAATATAATTATCCATGTTCTTTATTATTTTATAATTTTCACGAAGATTTGTCAGGAATCTCGAGAATACTCTCGTTTATTGACTGTGGTTAATATATATATATTTATCCGTGACTTGCTATTTCTTTAACGTTAGCAAGATTAGGTATCCATTTAATCACACAACTTCAGTAAATAAGGTTAATTCAAAGTATTTGCACTTCAGTACAAGTTCAATTAGTGTAGCACTCAATTATAATTTGCTATGTGTTACTCAAACTAGCTGATCTCATTGATATTAATAGAACAAAAACCTACCTCTCTTTATGTAGATAAAGCAAAACAGCAAGTTATAAACATTGATTTCCATCATGCATAAAGTCAAAACTTCAAGCCTTACGACTATTGAACAAAATACAATTTCATAATAACATTATTAAGGTGATATCGGCTCTCTCTTTGCCATGGCTGCTTAAATACAACATAATCCAAAACGGCAAAATCTCAAATCCAAACTTAGTAATCTGACTTAACCAATAATATCTGAAATTTCCTTTTCTGGTAAGTCCCTGAATCTTGAAAATCAAGAAAGTCATTTTGAAGACGCGAAAAATATTAAACTTTCAAAATTGACCGTAAAAGAAGCACTTCTGTTAAACTTTAATTCTTAAAGAAACTTTAACGTTTTTACCTCCTAATAGCGTCTATTTATTACTTTTCTTTTTTTGTGACATTTATTATTTATTCGTTTTTGTGTAATATTTTATTTTGAAAAAAAAAATGGTGAACAATATCCTGCACTATTTGAATATTATAACAAACATCCCTCGGAGACTCCAGCCACATTATGAAGATCAATGAATTGTCAAGAATATTAATTAGACACACTGACACCCTATAAATTTCTCTAATGCTTAAACAATTTAATCAATGGGGAAAAATACTAACTTTGAATTTAATAATCAATTTATTTTTGAGAGAGAGTTCAAAGATTTTAACGTTGGGATCTACTACAGCTGATGATATTAGTTTATGTCCAGGATTCGACCTCGATAAGGTCCCACAGTTTTTAACTAGCTGTGTACGTAAAAATAATCTGAAAATACCCTTTTATTGTAATGTGTTTTGTGCTTACTCGAAAAACAAAAGAAACGTTCAATCAACATAACTCATTTTATTTACTTCTTTTTACTAACAGATTGCGCTAAAGAATGACAAACTGAAAACCTGTATAATTGATACCTTTGAGAGTCAATACAATTACTGCAGCTCCTGTGTAATTGTTGATGATAAGACTCTACAGGATGTAAACAACTGTTACTGTGTCAAATGTACCTTGAGTTCACTAATCTCAACCTGTTTTGAAAAAACATGTTCTGACGCAGGTGAACTAAAAATTCTTAAAGAACTATTTAAAGGTTTTGATAATAATAGTCTTCAGCCTCCAAGTCCTCTTGAAAAAATAGAAAATATTAATAAAGAGGGTACGATAAAGAAGAAGAAAACAGCTAAGCTAGCTTACTCAAAAGACAAGAATAATGTTTTATATAGAAATCTTTTGCCATTTGAGCAAAGCAGTCTCGTGGATTCTATTTTAGCAGTTTTCCAGCCAGCCGCTAGAGAAGATACTGGTAAAAAGGGCTTGAATATTTCACCATTATGGGGGAAAAGAAGACATAAGAAGAAAGAACCTTATACTTATGATACTGTGTCTCGCCCATTATATTACACAAGGACTGATGTCTTCACCACGTATGTACCTAAAGAAAAGACTAAGACTAAATGGAAACCTGTTGTTATTGAGACAACACAAGTGATTGATGAATGTTCAGATAGAGTTGAAACGGTAACTCTTACAGAAACTGATTATGAAACTGAAACTGAAACTGAAACTGAAACTGACCTTGAAACTGAAACAGCCACAGTTACAAATTTATTTCTAAGAACCATTAAATTGAAAACCACGGAAACTGAGTATGATACCGAAACAATTAAAAGGACTGAAACCAGAACTAAAAATAAATATGTTACTTTAACTGATACAGAATACCAGGTCACTACACAAGTTAAGTATAAAGTCGATGTCGTTACTGCTACTGAAACTGAATTGCAACCAACAACAAGAATAATTAAGGTTGCTAAAATGACTGTTACAGATTATGATCTTATTACTAAGACAGTAGGAAGTTTGGCGACCTCTACAACTACTGAAACTGAATATAAACTTAAGTTGAAAAAAAAATATAGGACAACAACGGAGACACAATATAGAAAGAAATTAATTACAAGAGAAACAACCTTTACCAAAACCAAACGAAGATGGATCCCTAGGACGGTAACAGCAACGGTTACTAGTACCACCACGACAACAAGTCTTTCAATCACAATGTTATTCCGTTACCCAATGATGAATTCTGGAATGAAATTTGGAATTTTCAATGCAACAGATGATAGTGATCCCAAAAGATATATCTCACATAAAACTAAAACTCCATTTACAACCACTCAAGCGCTCACAGTGGAAACATCTGATATATTAAAAAGTAATTTAAACAAACGAGATTCCAAGACAGATAACCAATTTCAAATGAACTCGAGACAGAATGCAACTCTACAATTTACTTCGGGGGGGTCACAACTAAATACAAAATTGGTTTTCTTAACAACTATATTTGTTTCAGTTTGTACTCTTAGTTTGTTTGGAATAACATATCGTGCACATCTATTATTTATGAGAACTAATTTTTTCAACAGATTATTCCCTCCAAACGCTATAAGGGATATTGCTAAAATTGATAACGGTAATAATGATGATTTTGACTTATGGTCTGATCAAGATACTGATATCAGTGAGGAACAATTTCACTCATTATCTGTTCACATTCCTAGGGAAGGAAGTAGCTTAATTAACATAGCAAGGGAATTAACCATTGACTAATAAAATGTAACTAGAAATGAAAAATATAACAAAAAACTATAATTAAGTTTGCTTTTACACATTATGTAGTTAAAAATTTTACTGACAAGCTCAAAATATCTCTTAAACTTAATGATTTCACCATTACTGTCATTATCAATGTTAATGAGTCTTTGCCGGGTAACAGATTCTTGATATCGACCTTGAAAACTAATATAAATGATGCTACGGCAGATCCCAAATGCAATATAAGAAGAATAAAACGCCGAGCTACAACAGCATATGTCTCAGTCGGAGATTGAGTCTTTGTCAAAAAGAGCTTACAATGTTATTACAGGTAATCCTTCTGTGACTGATTATAGGATAACGTTTATTCCAGATCAAGAGGAGTTTAAGGGCCTGCCGTTCTTTATTGATAAAACTAATGATGATAATACTATAGAATTGATTTGTTTTAAATCAACTTTTTTGGCTGTTTTTATGGAGTCTCACGATATATTTAACAACATTATACTCAGAAAATCTAGTGAGTATGACATTTGGCCACAATATTACAGTACTTTAGGTTTATTGTTGACAACGACAGAAAATAAGACTTTGATGAATTTGCATGAAGAGATTTTATCAAAGATACTTCAAAAAGGGACGCCTTCAAGCAACGTACAATTTTTAATTGCGGAATTTATTTTTATACAAAGACTATTGGGTTCGTCAAGAAATTCATTGAATAAATCTTCATCCCTGTGGTATCTGTATAGAAAACTTTTCATCCTGATTACATATACCAGAGCTATTAATTCTACAGAGCTTGTGAAGAATATCACAGGAACCATACGAAATTCCGCAACTCGTCATTTTGCAAATTATTATTGTTGGAATACGACAAGATGGCTATTTGATGTAATAGATTCCATTGATTCAAAACATTCCATTTTTGAATTAACTAAATCAATTTGCTTCCAGAATTCCAGTGATCCCTCATCCTGGGATGCTTTATCATATATGATTTGTCAACAAATCAGATATTTGCCTTTTAATATAAGGAACTTTGAGTTTCTTTGTAAGAAAAGTAGGAATATCATTAATGCTGGTGAAGAAATTTATGATGATCGTTTGGATATGAATGATTATAGAGGTTTGATTTTGGATGTTGACATAGAAACGATTTGCACTGAAATAATCCGTTTTATAGACACTATAAAAGCTAAGGAATCGCCACCATTTCATTGTCTTCTCACGATTATAAAAGTTCAACTTCAAGCAGCCTCAACGCCAAATTTGTTATTTATTAAGTCATGGGATGAGGAAATCAAACTCTTTGAAAAGACATATGGAATTATTGACATAAGACGTCATTACCCGTTAGTAGAAGAAAAGTTCTTTAATAATATGATTGTATCCGGTACATATAAACATTTGTACTGGAAAAAAAAGTTGGTCGACAAATTTATGACTAACTAATAGGCTTCAATTGGGCACATCGTCAATGGTAAGGTAATAGAATTTGCAGCTCGAAAGAGAGACAGTCAATTTCTTTGCACGTTCTAATTTGAGATCAATATGCATATAAGGATGCAATGTTCATGTTTCCTTTTTTTAACAGTTTATGTATTATAATATGTCACAATTACAAAATCTTGATTACCTCTAACTGCCAACCTACTCCTTCAATTTTTGTAAGCAAGCTTATTATTCGTATTATTATTGATAATACGCTGCTTTTTCACTTTCGTTTAGCTTTTATAGGACTATTTTATTTGTTATCTTCTTTACTTTAATACATATAATATTGGAAATAAGCTGGCACGTGTCGTACTATGAGTATAACGAAATAGGCTTCTATAACAAATAGAAGTAGACTTAAACACACGTGTGTCAACTAACCAATCAATACTGATTAATAAGCCATTAAAGGGATAGTTTATAATTGTGAAACAGAAATATGAAACATATTTAAACCAGTACAAATTGAAATCAAACTAAATATATACAATTACTCGTCTTATTTAATATTTATATATAATTTATGTTTAAGAGAAGTAGAAGAATACATACCTAAATTCTAGCTTAGTAACATGATAAATACCACTTTCCAACATATAATTTAGTAGATTTTTATGTTTTGTTTACGTTTTCTTGAAGAAAAGAGACTATTTATAAAAATACCGTATTTAGTTGAATGATTTAATTGAGAAAAAAATACACATGATATAGATAACATAAATCGCTAATAATAAAGTCACTCTGATATACAGCGTATTACCAAAATTGGCTATTGAATAGAAAGTTTGATAATTAAAAGTTTTCTCTCACAACTAGAAGCAATTTTTACTGAAGCATTTTAGTAGCTATCAGCTGTTTGATACGCCGCTTTACCACCTCTTCAATTTGGGTGAAATCATTTCCTTGTATATTTTTAAAGTAGTCTCCAAAATGATATTGCCACCGTTCTCTCCAGATAGTGTAGAATCTATTTTTAAAAATATACATACAGATATATATATATATATATAATGAACGTCATATCGTGATATTAATTTTGACCTAATTTGTTACAGGGGCTGCCTTATTCACTGTTCTTTCGATAGTACTTACCGAAGAAGCCGAATTTGCATTTGACTTGGGTCTTTTATTTCCATCAGTGTCGGTTTCCCCTTTCTTTCTCTTGCTTTTCTTCTTTAGCGGTCTTATTTCGTTCTCATCATACACATCATCTGGTAAATCATATAATTTCACATACCTTATTATAAGAGAAAAAATGTCATTATTTTGATATTCTTCATTGAAGTTACGGCAAAGGTTGAAAAACTCCGTACATGGTACGTGTATATCGACTTTCTCCTTTTTATCCTCCAAACTTACGTCAATGCCAATATACATGGTAGTCAAATAAAGTTTTGATTTGTCCTTGACTGACTCATCCTCCTTATTATCATCTGTGACTCTAATGGATTTTTTCAAGTTAGCTTCTGTCTTATGGGAGCCATAGTTTTCTAGTATGGTATCGCTCTCTATCTTATCAGAATATACATATGTGGTATCAAATGGTTTTACATATGGATGTGCTAACTTGATGCCTGGTAAAGCTTCTAGTTTCATTGCTAGCAGTCTTACTTTACTCTCTACAAGACCACTCCATTTCAAATGTTGCTCATCTGTTCCTTTCGTTGAAGCTGTAATAGTCAAATAGAATTTGTATTTGTAAAAAAAATCATGCTTCTTGAATAGATCTCCCCACGTCTTCTTATTAGAAAATATGTCATTTGTTATCTGAATACCTCTAGTAAATTCTGCTAGGATAACTTTTTTTGTTGATTCAGTGATATTATGTGTTGCACACATAGATGGATAGGCTGGTGTAATAACTGGCATTCTATGAGATCTATCTTGAGCGTATATCTTTGGATTCCAAACACGTACTTGTAATGGACCATCTTCAATTGGTTTTAAGACAACCGGTTGAGGCCATTTCCATTCAGAATAGATTTTGAAAAATCTATTTAAAATCACCGCACTACAAGCATTTGGATATAATTGACAAATTCTTGCCACAAGCATAGCCCATGCTACACCACCTGGAAAACCGAAGACATTACCATAAATAGCTCTTCTTTGTGCCCAAATTTTGATCGCTCTTAAAGCAACTCTAAACACAATTGGTTTCGGTACTAGCTCCAAAATTTCATCTGTAACTCTGGTACCATTCAAAGCTCTTAAATCTTTTTCATCTAAATTTCTTAATAAGTTTTTGTCAGCCAATGTCAAGGTTTCAGGTACTTGAGCAATATCCAACCTGGCACAAATTAAATCGATGGATAGCCCATTAAACTTGATTTTGATGATAGGTACGAAAGCATCAGGAACAGGGGCAATTTCTTCAAGCTCCTTTCTCTCTCTCAATAGCGAATCAAAGATTGTAAAGAAATCCTCTCTTGTAACATGCTTTGGTACAACAACTAGTGTATCAATATCACTACCAGGGCCATGAACACCTAACCTGTAAGATCCAAAGGTAAAAATTTTTCCTCCTGCATCCTTGGCCATACCATCAGACATGTTTTTCTTCTTGGACACTTGAAAGACAAATTTTTGAGCCAAAGCCTGTAAAATTTTGAGGACCTCAACTCTATTGGCAGTTTCTTTCTCCGTTTCAAACGAATTTTCTTTCTTCAGTTCCTGAATTAATTCATCGTTTAGTTTGTTTTCAGCTGAAGTGGGACCAACCACAGATACAGGACCTGTGATACCGTAAACTTTTTGATAATTCATATTTCTAATAAGGGATAAAGGTGTAATCACAATAACTTTCGTAAGCTGCTCTTAATGAGATTTTCAAAACCGTGGGGTTGTACAATTAGTCTGAATAAAGTTGTGCAAAAAACAGGTGGAGGAGATTAATTAATTGTTTACACTTCTCTCTCTTGAAACCTAGTAGTGTGATCTGTCTAATTCTCTCCTAACCGCTTTAAGATAATGCTATTCTGATAGTATTGACCTTCTAGGGTAATTTCTTGTAATGAACACAATTGAAAGAAAAAGGAAGTAATACTTTAGTGATCGGTGGAATTTTTTCCACTGCAGAACAAGGAAAAACCTAACGCGCGGGAAGCAAACACTCAACTTGTAAAGAAGAGACTAAAAGTTTTGATGATCATCTGACGAAAATGAATAGCAAGACATTAATGATGTACTTTCTAATATGAAAAATATATCAAAAATCAAGTGCTTTGACGCAATGTGTGCCATAAGCCGTTTATTAATTTTCTTTGGGAACGATCAAAGATAACCATTCCTTAAAGTGGGTAAACCGAAACGTAAAACATTATGATCTAGAAGTTTAGATAATCAAACAATAAGGACCATGTAATCAAAAAAGGTATTTTTAGATAGGATTTAATTAATCATTCCACCGGTTGTTTCTTTTTCATGCTAGCTGAATTGAGAAACGGACTTTGAAGGGTCCTTACTGAAAGTGGAGAAGATTCTTGACTGTTAAACCCACATGGCTTACTCAACAAACTTCTGACAGAATACTTAGGTGTTTAGCAGTACGTTTTAACAGCATGATTCACATGATCAAAGGCGAGTCACGAAAGCATCACGTTCACCTAGTGGTACGTTTGAGTTTCAGTTAGTGTTTTGCAAATCGTCTTAACACGTAACTAGTGGATCTCAAAATAAGAAGCTAGCCTTCTGCCCCTCAGAAAAGTCCTTTCTTTGAAGAATTATCGAAAGGGAGAAAACTTGATTATGTAAGACAATTTATTTCGCCAGTATCTTTCGGTTAAGACATTACTGAAGATTCGCCAAATCTGGTCCTCGTCAAAACGACAAAGCAAGGTTTCGATAGCGTCAATAATATGCTAAACAGAATACCCCAACACCTATATCAGCATTTAAACTCTTTACCTCCTGCGTAAGGGAATTTATGTGCTCAATTATCTCGAATTTATAGCGACTTGGCCTTTTGACAAAACAAGTGGCTACGAAGATACCTTAAAGGGAGTCTACGCAATACAATGCACGAGAATCTCAATGATTAATAAATGCACACCTTACCTCTGGGATTCATTCAAAATCGAATATTCGTGTAGAACCTCCAAGCACCTTAATTAATGATTTGCATTCCTTTCATGATAATCCCAACTCTCCCGTTGGGTATCTTCTTAAGCAGGCACACTACCTGCCGCGTCGCAGTCAATGCGCACAGAGAAAAAAACTAAAATCTGTCCTTTGAGTCCTTGAATAGAACATTAAAATACTCGAAGCAAATGAGAACAATACCTTACAAAATTAACTTTGAGTCAAGGTAGAGGAACTCATAAGAAGGTGATCAAAAGCGTAACGTCACAACTTTTTTTTAACATGCCCTGAGAAAGTCTGTAGCATGTTTGCCACTTCAAATGCTTCCATTCTATTCCATTCTTTCAGAGATTTTGTCTGTGGAAAAGTGCTGAACTTTCGAATTCTTGATGATTTTACATGAAAATCAAAGTGAGTTGAGTTAGTGTATCAATTCTAACTAACCAAAATATTAATGCTTAATTGACAATCACGCAGTATTAGCAGTTCACAACCGAAAAATTTCTAATAATTTCGTTCCAAATAAGTAAAGATTCACTTCAACTGTTATCAATCTACATGCAAAGGAACGATCAGGAAATAATCAAAAGCAAAAACTACCAGTCATTTGTTAAACGATTCCCTACAACGGGCTATTTTGAAATGATTTCCTTTCTATCATTCTCACGTACACATTAAACCCCCTTATCATTATTTAATAATACTAATTTTAACGCAAATCATATGACCAGGAATAACTATATAAAGATGACCATTTATTGAAAGTTTTTAAAGCTATTCATTCAAGAGGACTTTTCTAATAGTGATATTACGCTTTACCAAAGAGAGATAAATTCATCAAAATAACTGGTAAAATTTGTACTGTCAACATGATAAAAATTAATATGCTGACAAGTATTTTTTATCTGTTATTCCTTAAGACCTCACTAGTCTTTGCTGATACTGCAGCTGCAGCAGCTAAAAAAAATTGTGTCCTTCCTACTTATAATTGTCAAACAAAAGGTTTCAAAGCCAATTTTTACACCTATATTTATCCTGATTACTCCGAAAACTACACGCCAGAAGATTATTTGCGTTATGCTTACAAATACGGCTCACAATACTTAGGTTCAACAACTGGTGTCCTTAACACCGAATTAGACTACTATTATGCTCAAAATCAAGATGTTTCTAACTATGAAGTTAATGGCTTCAAGATTACTGTAAGGAATTTTACTGTCGAATATACTGGGTACTTCATTCCAAACAAAAATGGTATTTACACATTTACGTTCGAGGGTACCGACGATGCGGCAAGATTATCCATTACCAACCCTGAAGATTTGAAATGTTGTAATAAAGACAAAACCATTGCTCCATTAACGGATGATTACGAACTTATGTCAGTCTATCAATGGTCAACACAACAGCCAGCATCCAACAGCATTGTCTTGAAAAAGGGCGTTGCTTATCCTATCACCCTGGTGTACTTTAACATTGGTCAAAACGGTATTTTAAGACTTAAATACGTTGATCCAAGTGGTGTCACCCGTCGTAATTGGGATGGTTTCGTTATTAATTATGATGGAACTTCTTGTCCAACTGAATGCCCATGTTCGCATAATACCTCAATGGCTGGTTGCAACTGTTGCAATTGCTCCAACTGTACACCACCACCTTGTCCAGCCTCATCCACGTCTCAAACTTCAAGTTCCAAATCTACTCCTACTTCTTTCCCACCAAGTTCAACTGGCAAATCAAGTACTCATTCATCAAATACATTAACCAGTTCCAGCGTTGAGTCGAGTATATCAAGCAATGAACAATCAAGTAGTTTAGATGCAAGTTCACAAGAATCTACAGCCACCGTTTCCTCTAACACCAACACTAACACCAACACTGGTTCCAATACTGCTTCTGTTTCTTCAAACACTAACACTAACAGTAACACCAACTCTGGTTCATCTAAC
>JAJLYF010000100.1:0-18627 GCA_030571655.1 Jamesozyma lodderae | reverse complement strand
TTTAATGAGATTATTAGAAATGTAATCTGTCGCTTTCTTGCCTATTCAGGAATGCATGGGTTTGAGACCACATTGCTTACAATTTTTCCAACAAAGTTTTTATACTACTCAAATAGTTGTGACATTTTTTGGGAAAGTAACATTACTTATTAATTTGACTTAAATAGTTTTTTTTTTTAATGCCTATTTTAATGGTGACTAAACCCATTAAATTTTCTATAAAGTAACCAGATAACACTGACATATTTTTATTACTAACTACAGTTTCTACAAACTGATCGGTGGTAACAACAATTGAAGTATACATACAGTTGCATACCCAATATATAATGTAAATTATTATTCCTGCTGGAAATTACATAGTAATTTCTATTATTTTTATTAAGCATATTTTCTATTATGCGCCAGACTACTTTGTCGCGCGAAAAAGTGAAAGTTTTTCATCATTGACTAACAAAGTTGAAAAAAGAGAATAATTAACTATATACATTTTACATATTGTTATATAAGAAGAAACGAATCCAGTTAACTATTATTACATAGACCTATAATGGCCAAGTCTGAAACGTACACTATCCAGTAATTCCCATGATTGTGGATATAACAAGCAGGTGCGTCTTGAACTGTTTCTTGTCAATTTACTTAATTATGCCTCCGAACAAATAAAAAGAAACAAAAATAATTGAGAGGTTCAAAAGTTGCCTCCTGATTAACATAGTACTAGGAATAGTGTTGAAAGAAAATTATTAGCAAGCAACCACTTAGAAACCAAGATGAGCAATAACTTCGAAGGGTAAGTTTGAACTATTATGTTCTTAGGAAGTCTCCATAAATAAATGTTAAAGCAAAATAAACTTGTCAACAACGAATAAACACTGGGGTTGATCTAGGGAAATAGACAAATTTAGAGTTATATAAGTTAAAACTCATTTTTTGAGATTAGCGAGTGATAGTTAAGCTTGATGTAACCCTCAATGCTAAGTCATTGAAGAAGACTTTATATTACTGCTATTACAATAACCGCGGGAGTCACTATCAAATCATACAGATAAAAAATTGATTGTTTGTCATAATTCTTATATAAAAGTGGTGTAATAGGAAATAATATAAATTAAAAATGATTCATTTTGTTTTTATTATGAAAAAATGATAAATTCATTATTCGAGGTTGTATCATGATCAAATGAGCTCGATAAAATTAATTATATTGCATTTATTTTGTATGATATATGATGAAGTTCCAATTATGAGAGCATCATAAGTAAAACCCACATTTTTCTTCTACTTATTGAGTAAAAGTGATAGGTATGTGTACTATTTATAACGTAGTACCTTATACTTTATCTTACGCCATCATTTTTGATAGTTTCAGTATGTTTATTTTTTTAACTGATATAGTGTAGCTATTTGTAATAATCATATCTGAGGTAATATTATATGAAAATTAAAGTTAGTGCATGCTTAATAATAATACTGATTTGGGCTCAAATTACTATATTTGATTAAATAAAGAACTTAAAAATTATCAAAGTAGATAAAAAAAAGTGTCTAAAATAACTACATAGGTATTAACCGAAGAGTATGAATATGAATTTTCGATAGTGACATTCCAATATGTATACTGTTTTGAACCGTTAGTATCAACAAAAGATTGTAAGCTGCACCTATAGATGTCTTGACTGTAAAAAGATGACCAATATACACAAGTCGCCCAAACAGAAACTGAAATAAATATAATATATGTACATGATGGTGTGTAAACACGTGTATTTTGTTATTTTATTAAAGACGAGGTCTCACAGAAAGCTATTAAAAATTGCCTATTTTTATTGTCTTACTATTGGGACTAGTTGAATATTTCAATATATAGTTACAGTAAATTTATCTAAACCTGTCCGTCAATAATCTATCAGCACCGACTTCTTCATACTCTTCTTTACCGACCCAAAGTTGGTGGAATGTACCTAAACTTGTCAAAATACTACCACCTAGCCATGACTGGTATTGCCTTTCTCTTGTTTGACCAGAAGTTAATATTCTGAATTTAAGAGCAGGCAGTTTTCTATTTAACTCTGACATCAACCTATCAGTGAGTCCCGGTATCAAGGAACTACCACCCGTCACTACGACGTTATGTGCTAAAGATGCACGAAGATCAACATCACTTGCCATAATTGAGGAGTATACAAGATCGGCTACGCCAGGAATTTCATGCTTTTCTTCTTCTACAGGTCTCTTACCATTCTCATTCAATTCATCACTTGGGTCCACGGTCACTGAAGGTTCTGCTGACTGTTGTGGTGTACCTTCCTTAGTTGTGTCAGATGTTTTAGAAGCATTGGCGTTAGGTTTGTTCCTCTTTAGAGGTACATAATCATTATGCCATGTCTCTACAACTCCATCAGTAGAAATGCTCCAATTTTCAGGTATGTCCTCTTTCTTAATATCAAATAGTTGTTCACCAAATCCGTAACGGCTCACATTATCAAATACTACTTCCTCACCCCATGGAGTTTCTATCGATCTTTTAGCTAAGGATTCTAGCTCAGTTGTTCTCTTACTTAGGGGGACAGAGGGTGAAACCTGGCATAAAGTTTCTTTAATCTCTTGAAATATACCATGATCATTAGCAAAATTATACAAAGAGGGGTCAATTGAATAATCGAACGTTTTCCTCTTAAACTCGGGCCTTCTCTTCTCCACTGCAAATAGAGGTATTATTTCTCTTGGTTCCAAGTAGCTGCGTACCAATTGGTTGATATATTTTCCTGCAAAGAAATTTCTCTTCGAGCTTTTTGATAGGGTCATACCATCTACAACTGGACTTACGCTGCAAACATCGTGGCCAATATCTACTACTAGACAGTTAGGTCTACCTGATGCAAATGACACACAAGTAGGGGTGGACGATAGATAGCACGCCTCAAACTCCATGCTTTCTAGTAATACTTCCAATGATTTTTTTCTATTTTGTATCGAGTTCCATATTGGTTCTGTTAATAAAGCTGGCATACCTTTATTAGATGTCAGATATAACTGGGTTTCCAATGCCCAAGACCATTGCTCTTCAGCTGTGTCCCAATCAATGACAACACCGTTCTCAACAATTGGTTTAATTTCATAATCCGGTCTTGGCATGCATATGGATTGCTCGGAAAATACCTTCTTGGTATTAGTTTTTGAGTTAACCTTCTCGTTTTCTGTTTTTCCATTAACTTCTGAATTTTGTTGTTGTCCATCTTCACTAGAATTTATATCTGCATTTTTGTATGTACCATATGATGAAGGGATAATTACTTGGGGGCAATCCGTTCCTGAGTAACCAATGTTAGTGTTATATGAACCTGGATCAATGACGATGGAGGATATTTCATCACCTCCATATACTTGTAATGCTGCATTTGACATTATTCTAGTTGATGGGTTTGGTTCAGTGCTACTGGAATTCTCTTTAAGAACAATCAAATTGTTTTGTTTGAGGTTAATGTATTTTGTATTAATTGTTTCTTTACTTTGCCAGTTCTTTTTCTATTTAGTTTGTTGTTCCCACAACTTTTTCACAATAGTTGAAATAAGTCTGGACGACAACGCAGATATATGAAAAACGAAGATTACGATTTTTGATCTGTTAAGATACTAAGTCTTGATAAAATTATATAAAATCTATTACAATTTATACGTGATAAAAACAAAAATGGGTAAAATAAATGAGTTATATAAACAATAATGATAGTTAGTGCAGAATGTAGTGATTTTTTTTTATGACGGGACGCACATGAAGAAGTTAGTCATTTCAGACTCATTTCTTTAAAGCTGCAACAACCATTTCGGCTGCTTTTTCGACAGCGTCCTTAGAGCCTCTGATATAAACAACATCGTTAATAGAGTCTGTCTTTCTAGGAACATTGATTAGAGTGCCTGTAGCTTCTCTAATTTTCTTGACATTAGAGCCACCAGGACCAACAACCTTGTTGAAATGCTTGAAATCAGCAGCCCAAACGTAACCAACATATGTAGCAGAATGTACAGCTTCGATTCTGTCTTCAATGATCTTGGTAACCTTAGCTAAAGCAGCCTTCTTCTTTTCTTCTTCGACAGCGGCATCCTTCTTTGGCTTTGGCTTCTCTTCAGATTCTTCTGATAATAAATCTGAGAAATCGATTGGTTCGTAAGTTAACCTATATGGAATTTCACCTTGTTCAGATTCAACACGTGGTTCACCAACTTCTTCGATGGTAATCTTAACTCTCTCATCTTTCTCAGCTTCTGATGGGCGAGCTTTCTCTAGTGGAATTTCTATTTTAGATCTGTTTAATTTTTGAGCTCTTCTGGAGGAATTACCGTGTCTGACATTAACAAAGTCTTCCATTCTTAATTTTTGAATTAAAGCACCACGTTCGGAAACAAATTCATGAATAGAAGCAGGAACCTTTAACTCTACATCAAAGTCATCCTTCAAGATCTCGGTCATAATCTTCTTTTCAGCCTTGACAATATTTTCTGGTAAACCGGTAATAGTAACATTACCTTGTTCACCCTTGTTTGGAACTTGAATAACCACGTTGAATTCAGTTTCTAATTGACGACGAATCATACCACCTGGACCAACTAAAGCACCTTGTCTTTCTTTAGCTACTGATAATTCTTTAGTTTCAGAATTTTCACCATCTTTAACAATTTGATTGATCTCCTTAACAACTTTACTAACAAATGATTTAGGACCTTGAACAGTAATAATATCACTTTCTGAGCTAGCATTTGGAATATCAATAGACTTGGTCTTAATTTCATCGCCACCTGCTTTAGAAATGATTTCTCTCAATTTATTACCACCAGTACCAACAATAACTCTATGGTATTTACGATCAACGGTTAAAGTTTCGACAGTGTAATCTTGAGCTTCTGCAACTATTTGATCAACCTTGGCCTTAGCATCTTTAATAGCTTGTCTAGTACCAGTAATTTCTAAATCAACTAAACCTGATTCCTTTACGCTCTCATCTGAGTTCTTTTGCAAGAAGTCCATTTCGACACCAAATTCAGCTCTAATGTCGTTAATGGTATCACCACTCTTACCAATAACTCTTGGAACGTGATCAGCAGGAACTTGCATTACTACTTTATGACCGTTTTCCATTTCGAAATCTAACAAATTCTTTAATTCATCATATGCTTGCTTTACACCACGAGATGGACCTCTAATTGTGACAATTTCACTAGTACGTGGGAAATTGATATGTACGCTATATTTATCCTGTAGACGGGTACGGTAAATGGCGTTTGGT
Organism: Jamesozyma lodderae; assembly: GCA_030571655.1. Classification (NCBI taxonomy): domain Eukaryota; kingdom Fungi; phylum Ascomycota; class Saccharomycetes; order Saccharomycetales; family Saccharomycetaceae; genus Jamesozyma; species Jamesozyma lodderae. The sequence continues at coordinate 13,342 of JAJLYF010000100.1, read as the reverse complement.
CCAACTAAGTTACGGTGGAACTTTAATGGAACAATCAATTCCTTAGAGATGATATCAGCCCATTTCTTAGCTTCAACTTGGATGTATTTCTTTGCATGTGTTAAGTTATAAGCTAAACCGACTAAAGTTATTTCAGTAGTAGTTGAACCAGAAACAGCTTGTGGAATATCGATTTGGATATCGAATTTTTCACGGATGGTTTGTAAGTTAGAACCTTTGTTACCAATTAATCTTGGGACTGAATTAGTTGGAACTTCCATGGTGGTCTTTGTTTTCTTGCTTGGTGATTCGATGATTTGTGCAATAGCTTTGTGAGCAATCTTAACAGCTTTTTCATTACCTCTAATGGATAATTGATCTTTTGATGGAGTATGTAACTTGAATTGGACATGACCATGTTCAATATCGATATCGCTCATGATTAATGGTAGAGTGACATTATCAGAACCTAAAATGTCATCTTGTTGTTCGGCTGCTAAGTCGTAAACTTTGGTTTCCAAATTTTGCTGCTTAGCACGTAATGGATCTAAAGTATGGTTGATTTTTTCCAATAGAGTTTGAGTTTCTTCCATAGATGGTTTAAAATCATCATCACTAGTTGCGCTAGTGGCGATAAGAACAATGGCATCATCACCCTTGTAGTAATCACCGAAGACTAAGAAAGCAACGTCATTTTCAGTAGCTAACAAAGTATGAGTAACGTTTCTGTGGAACATTTCATAGTCTAAATCAGTGATGGTCAAAGTATCAGCTGGGGTAATGTTGTTAACTAAAGCGATAATATCCTTACGAACGGCTTTAATATCAGAAGTGTTTTCAGATTTGGCGCTAATAAAGATGTTAACAGTGGTTAAAGTATTATCATTCAATTCAGCAATTTTTGGTAGGGTGATCTTAACATCAGGATATTGAGCCTTAATTGGTTTTAATACGTTTTCATATTTATGGAAGTAAACACATAACATCTTAGCGTGGTCAACGTTGTGAGAGTGAGCTCTCGAAATATCTAAGGAGTCCACAGAGAATGTCTTTGAAGAAGCTCTAGCTGCGGCAATAGCTTGTTTGACATTTTCATCTTGACCAATAAAGGAGACGAATTCGTCATTAACTTCGGTTGGAAATTTGACAACAACATTATATTCCTTGTTTAATTCTTCGGTGTTGATAACGGTTTGGAATTTAGCAGGAATCTTAACTTTTTGTTCACTAATATCAGTAGCCAAATGAGCTAAGAATTTTTGAATCTTGCTTTTAGCAGACTTAACATCTTCACGTGGACCGGAAATGACAACATCTGCTTCAGTGACGTTATTGTAGTATTGAACCTTAACTTCATCAAACTCATTGACTAAGGATTCGAATTTAGCAACGTTAACAAATGGTAATAACATTTCATCTTCAATTACAATTTTGACAGATGCATTTTTAGTTTCTTGTTTAACAATATCCATAATTTTATTTTTTGCTAGCGTGACAGATTCAAAATCACCATATAAAGTAACATGAGTTAATTCGTCGTTCAAGTCATCATCATATGAACCTTCGATATTTTCCTTAGCGACATTAATTTTAACATCAAATTCACTAGAGAGTTCACGAATTGTCTTACCACCTGAACCGATAATGGCAGCTTTACACTTAGCTGGAATTTCGAATTTATCATTAATTGGTTTTGTCAATTTCTTGATAAGTTCTCTCTTAGCGGTGTGTACATTATCGGTTAGACCAGAGATTAAGAAAGTACGAGAGTTTTTAGATAGAGTTGATTCAATGGAAACATCTAGTTGTTGTTTGATAGCTAAGACAATACGAGATAATTCAGGTTTTGTAATAGATAATTGAGATTGTAGATCTAGAGTGAATGATTCTTGGATATTTTTAGATTTCATACGTCTAGCACCAGGAGAAACAGAACCAGAGGAAGAACCGGAAGATAAAGAAGGTAATTTAGAAACGTTTGGAATTGGAGCGGCAGGTTTCATATTTGGACCCCACGAAACCTTAGTATTAGTAAAGGCATCATTAGAAACTAAAGATGGTAAATCCTTTAAAGATGGTAAAGGTTTTGGTGGTTCAATTACTTCTTCGTCCTCCTTTTGTTTTTCTTCAGCATCAACTTCACCATCAGTTGCGACGGTAGTGGTAGCATCTGAGGATGAATCGTTGATTTCAGTAGTAATAGGAGTTTCAGCAAGTTGTTGATCAGCTGCGGATTCGATGGTAACAGACATGGGGGGCTTTGATTATTATAGATATTTTATAATTTAGAACAGGTTAACCAGAGGACAAATTAGAGAAAAAGATGAGCAATATAATAGATAGTAGTGCCTATAAATTGATCTTATTTTAGATGTATATATATACAGCAAAAATGTATAAAAAAAATGTAGTTTATATTGTTATTGGAAACAAAGATGAACAGAAAATAAGTTGGTTTTTTCTTTAGTAGAACAAGAAGAAGATTAAAGAGATTTTAAAAATGGAATTGAATTAGAAAAGTGTTAATATATAAGAAGTAAATAGAATGGGAATAAAGCACAATGGAAATTGACAGTTGTCAAAGTTGCCCGAGAAGGCGAAACACAACAATAAAATCAAAAGAATCGAAAGATCGAAGATTCGGTGAAATTTTATTTCATAATCGCGTTTAACGATTATATAATTAATACTTACCCTCTCGTGTTATTCTATTATAATGATAAAGATTTGCAAGTGTACGATGATTTACATACAAGTTATGACCCAGCATTATTGTAATTTCGATGGGGGAAGTCTTATTTTGTGCTAACGTGGTTTGCCTAATCGGGTGTTAAGTCGTGTTGTTGAACCTTACTCTCTTATTCTACGGATACCGTGTCCTTTTTGGCAGACAGCCAAAGAAGGCAAAGTAAGAAAGATCAAATAAACAAAAACAGAAAAATGTGAGAGCTAAAAAGATGGTTCTATATATTGAAGAAGATTAACGAAACGGTATATTAGAAAATTATTTTATATACGCAAAAATATTTGTTGGAACGTTTGAAAAGAATGAGAATTGAATAAAATGGGGGTATTTATATTTTTTTTTGGTTTTTATAATTGTAGTTTACATTTATAATAATGGTTCAACGTTTTCAGCAAATTGACCAATCCAGTTACCTGACTTGTTATAACTACAAATAATGTAATCACCCCAAACACCGCCACATTGCTTGATACCACAACCAACTTGACTGGTACCCTTCCAGACGACTTGTGTGAAATGACCGGTGTTACCGGCAAAACCTGGATTGCTGTAATCGTAGTGCTTAATTTCATTATACCAACCGTCAACAGCACCGGTGGTACCGTAGCCAACAGCTAAGTTTTCACCGTATTTACCACCGGAATGATGTAAGTTACCGGAACAGTCATATTTATCAGCATAATCTTGAGCGTATTTAGCTAAGTCATCGGACCAAGTTAATGGAGCGGTATCCTTGTGTAAAGCTCTCTTCTTGTTATGTTCGTCTAACATAGATTTTTCGAATCCAGAGGAGGCAGTACCGGTAGAAGTAGTAGCGGCAGCAGAAGAAATAGTGGTAACTGGTGTGTTAGTTGTAGCTGGTTTTGCTGTAGTAGTTGGGACAACAGAAACAACGGAATTGGTAGTAGCTTGTTCAACCTTAGAGTTGAATAAATCGCTACCAATAGCAGAGGCACCAGCAGATGCAGTAGCAGAAGCAGATGACATTTGATTTGGTCCTTCAAGGGTTACATAAGTTGTGTGAGCAACACCTTCAGTGTAGTAGACAATACCTTGGACGGTAACAGTGGCAGCAACATGAGCATGTTCAGTGACAGTGACAACAGCTGGAACAGCTAAGGCGGTAGAAGCGACAGTGGCAGCTAATAAAGAAGTTTTGGCGAATTTCATATTAATTTCAAAAGGAAAGAGAGTGAATGTTGAAGGACTAGAACAAATGAATGATATGGAAGTGTCGATGGTATTTCTTACAAACAGAAAAAAATATAATTGTAAATCAAGAGGTAGAATTACAGAAAAAGACCAAGGAAATAATTGTTTCTTATATATATACAATAATAATTTACTACTGATGTACTAAAAAGTAATTAGTAAACAGCGATTGTTCTGGGCAAAAAGACGAGTATTCTCCAAATGATTACATTCTATATCAAGCAACTAGTCGGATCATAGCAAAGAGGGAAAACATAAATAAATTTTAAAGATACTTTAGCATATTTTACTTGTTCGTTAAACCTAAGACGCTACAGTATTCCCAGTACAACGGGGGGCTGTTCTCAAAACTACCCTCTCCCGAGCCATTCCTCAACGAGGCAATGATCCATCTTTCCCTTATACGGAAACCCGTTCTTATTCGTTTTCTCGGGGGTATCACACAGACACCGCGGAGAGATAAATAAACGATGTTCCCCGTTTGGGAACGCTTGTCACACAGATTCTTCTGCACAAGGAAATTCACAGAGATTCGTTCTGACTGGTTTCCTGATTAGGAAAAGAGATTGGTTATTTTGCAACTCGTAATGCACACCCAGCTGATGTTGATGTAGATGAGATAAGCATACATCGTTCTTGGCCTCATAAAAAACTCTCCAATAAGTCGAGTGGGGTCTCGTAAAGGAGAACCCTTTTCTCTATAAGTACTATGTTTGCCGCTCTCGTTGCTTTTTCTGAGTATTTATTGAAGGTTGTTAATATTTTGGAACGAATGTCAATTAGATAGCATCAGTCGTTGGTCTTCAAACGATATCTCGCATTATAAGCATGTATGTGAAAAAAAAAATTTTCAGAGTTTGTCAATGTTGGTACCCACATGTATAACTAGTTGCCTCGATGACTTTCATACGGGAAAAAGTAAGTTAATATAAAATCTTCAGAATGCATCCGTACACCACATACATCGAAAGAATTTTAAGGCATTCTTTATGGAATCAAGGTTAAGCATATCAAACATAATACTTCAGTATTCCAAGATCTCAAAAATGTAAGAGGGAAAGAAAGTATGAAACGTCAAATGTATATATATATATGAATTTGAAAATTCTTTTCTTTGTGTAACTTTGCCAGACATCAGATGCTATCGTCGCAAATGAGTTATAGTAAGTCAATTCATAGTTGTCTGCATTTCTTCAGTTACTTGCATACTTTATCTTCTTAATTAACCCAAAGACAAAGTCTTATAATTTCATAGTACTTTAAAGGAAAATGTGGGCCCTTAGTCTTGATATCAAACTTCCTTAACAGCAGCCGGAAACTTGACTTGTGTTTTTCGAAGGAAAAAAAAACACGGAAACGGAATTAATTCTAACTTCCGTTAAAAACGAAGAGAAATCAAACCCAGCAATTCGAAATATCAGTCCCTGAGACATTCTTATGTTCTTAAAAAAGTGTAACCAAACAGGATAAGATTTACATTACACAATGTCGGGTGCATTAATATTTTATCCCCAACTTAGCTCAGCCAAGATGTAAATAAAGTGTGAAAATTCATTGAAAGTTAATGTTTTAATGTTACAAACCAGCTATATAGTTATAGTGTATAATGTTCTCCCCCCTCTCAGGAAAAAAACAAATGAAAGAGGGTGATATTCTATATTTAGATATTCAACAATATTGAAAGCTTGTACTCATAATAAAAAAAGTGACTATCTGTTGTTCTCCTCCTTCCCAGCTGACCCAAAACGAGCGAAATATTTAGTCCTACAGCTGATAGCCTATAATAGTAATAGTAATAATAATAATAGTAATAATAACAATAATAATAATGTTAACAGATACTGTTAGAGAAAATTCTTTAAACAGTTAACTTGATCTAGTGTACAAGTTTAGTAATACAATAAGGTAAAAAAAAAAAATAAAATAAGAATTGCAGTGGAAATACCTTTTATATCAAATACTTTATAACAATAAAGCACCGACAATCATCATTAATGGAATACCTGCCCAACTGTTTAAGTTGGAAGCAGAGCCTTCAAATTGCATGACACCGTGTGTAGAAATTGGATTTTGTTGAGAAGTAGTCTGTTGATGAACAATAACAGATGAAGTAGCGGTTAAAGTGGTGGTGATATCATGAGATTGAGAAACGTGGGCGGCAGTTTCAACCTTGGCTGGAGCAGCAGAAGCAGCATAACCTTTACCATTATTGTTGCCTTCAGTAGCTTTAGTAGAAGACGTAGCAGCGGCAACACTAACGACAGCAGTAGCGGCAGTAGCTGGAGATTCGGTACCAGCATGACTAACTTGTGTTTTAGCAGAACCTTGAGTAGCTGGGGTGGCAGCTGGGACTTGAGTGGCTGGAACTTCCTTAGCACCATGGGCAGTTTGAGTTTCTTCACAAGTAGTACATATGGTATCAGTGACGGTACTTTCCTTATGAACAGTTTCAGTAACAGCTGGGGCAGAAGTGAAAACATGAGCAGCTTCATTTTCTTCACAAATAGTACAAACGGTATCAGTGACAGTGCTTTCCTTGTGAACAGTTTCGGTGGCAGCACCTGGAGCAGAAGTAATAGCTGGAGTGGCTTGGGCGTTGGAGTCACATGGAACGACAACCGTAGAAGTAACGATGTTACAGATATCATGAGTACAGTGTGTGACAACAACTAAACTAGTAGTACTTACATGGATTGTAGCTTCAATACCACCAGCGGTTGTGTTTTGGTAACCAGATGTAACAGCACCTGAAGCACCTCTTGTTTTAGTAACATCTTTGTTGGCAGCGTCAACAGCGTCAGCAGAAGATTGAGAAGTAGCAGCAACAGCTGATTGGTTGGAAGTGGTAGCTCCGGTAGTTGTGGAAGTCTTTGATTTATTGTTAGCATCAATATCGGAAGCACCAGTAGTTGTGGAAGTCTTTGATTTATTGTTAGCATCGATATCAGAAGCACCAGTAGAGGATGAAGTAGTAGAAGTTTCGGTAGATGAAGTTGAGGTGACAGCGATGGTAGAAGTACCAGTTAAAGTAGTGGTAGAAGTAGATGATGAAGCACTAGCCTTTAATGGCATAACTTGTTGGGCAAATTCATTGATATAGTTACCAGATGGATCATATTCACAGACGACGTAATCATTCCATACAGGACCACAGTATTTAACGGCACAACCAATAGTTTTACTATCCTTCCATACCACTTGACTGAAATGACCGATGTTATCAGCATAATGAGGGTCGCTGTAATTGTACAACTTAATTTCGTTATACCAAGCGTCAACAGAACCTACTATACTGTAACCAATGGCAAGATTTTCACCTGGATCACCACCAGAATGGTGTAGATGGCCAGAACAATCGTATTTAGCGGCATAATCTTCAGCATAGGAAGCTAAAGTGTCATCCCATGATAATGAACCGGTATCAACATGTAAAGCTCTTAATCTGTTATGTTCGTCAACAATTTGTGTTCTTTGTTCAGAAGTGAAGGCGTATGTAGCATTATGTGCGCTGGCAAATTTAGCGGTTAAGGCTAATAAAATACTGATTTGTAATTGCATTCTCCAGTATAGATGATTTTATTTGTTCAATTTTCCTTGTACAGAAATTGGTTTAATATGAAAAATTGCCTAAGGCTAAGATAGGTATTTCTACAGGAAAATTGCTTTTGTCAATCTTTTAATTAGTAACAAAAAAGAAGCTATTGAGATGGTAAATAAAAAAGGACCCTTAGGATGATTACATGATTTTGGAGATTTGTTTATTCCTTATATACATTTTCTGATAACCTTTCGAAGATTAACAAATCTGTCGTTCATGATGTTTAGTGTTTTTTTACTGTGCATAAAAAAATTCTACTCATCTTAGAAAAGGCTACCTGAAAATTTCAAAAGAAAGAAGTGTAAATAAAGACGGAAAAAAAAACAATTCAAAGCTGTGCAGCAAATTTCAACACGCGGTTAAAACTTAGATAACTCGTAGAAGGCTTGCTTAAAGTTAATCTCTCCTAGGTGAACTACCGTTTTTCGATAAAAATATACTTTATTGGTAACTGCACAACAAGCAGCTCGAGCATACATTACTGATTCATACACATATTTAATCAACGTGCAATGCCATCGTTTCCTTTTTGGGAGTTGTTTCTTTTCAAAGGCAAGTATCACTGCACATAATAAGTAACTGGGGGTAAATTGTGGAAGCACACCGCTAGCAATTGCCAAGCATCAAGGATATATTATTGTTTATGCTACAGTACAGTAACGAATCAAGAAATTCAAGTGGTTAGTGCCACTAGGCCAACGCCAATCTTGTTTATGTCTTTTGTTTGCAATATGTTTTCAACAAAACTTATAAAACACGAATTTTCGACGGTTGAACTCTATTGTATTCAAATATTAAATTAAAAATCAAAAGCAAGTAAAAAAAAAAAACGAGTAAGTATGGAGGTTCACTGTTCCTTATTTACTGAACCTATTCAGGGTTCTTAGCATTCCATGGAAGTCAACATTATTGTATTGTTATAGAACGGACATATAGATCACGTTGGCAAGACAGCAACCGCCCAAAAAGTTTTATGTATTTCATTACTTAAGTGCGAATACCTAAAAATTACTTTTTTCTCTTCCCTGACAACAATAGAACCAGTAAAGGAGAAATTATACGAACTAGCAAATACTTTATATTTAAAATTATTAACAAATAGCGTAGGATAACAGATCTATTATAGTACGTTTATATTACTTAAACAGGACAGAGAATTATGGGTAGTAAACCGCTATACTATGTTCCGGGCGTCGCCAAGGTTTTTTTCAGAGGCGACAGAATTCTCGTGGATTGACATTTTTACACAGAATCGCCGTTGGAGTAAATCCTTCTACAACAAGTGCGTAGGGTTTCCTTTTCGTTGTGACCGAAAACAGTTAATGTTGAATTCCAAACTTTCAAACCGAGAAATCACCGCAGCAGCATCATTTTAAAGTGCTGAACTCTTATACAGATTGTACTTGTTTTTTTCGTGTATTAACAGGATTTGGAGTATTGCCCAAGTCAGTACATGTTCGTTTTTGGAAGTATAGCACCAAAAACATTCAAGGTTTTTTTTTATTTCCGGAATGTTGGCAACAACAACGAAGTCAAAGTTCGCAGTCGTAAAGAAAAGATCGCTTAGAAACTCTTGATGCCTTGTGCCTGACCCCCCGTGTTCTCTGACTAGAATATAGTTTGAGATACTAAATAACCGAAAATAAAGATATCTTTGGGATAAATGTAACTTTTTCAGAGGATTTACTTTATAATGTTTGGAACTTTCTCAAGGAGAGTTGGTTTCCGGCCCACTTTTTTGTCTTCAGATATCAGGATCGTAGTGATAAAGATTCTGTTATTAGGACTATAACTACAACACAGGCGGAAAATCGTTCGCCCTGCTGAGTTAACTACATACACATGGGAAATATCCTAACAATATTTGTAGAAGTGTAGTATTAGTAGTTTGTCCTGTCTCTGCTTACCGGACAACGGCGAGAAAAAGCTCCTTTATTCTAAACGGAATAAAAGTGGGCTTCTATATTGTATAATAATTAAATATCAAAGGCCTGGGTATAATATTGTTCGTCTTAGAACCAACTACTCAAAAGAAAGTCTACCGAACTGGAAATACTGATCTTTCCGTAGTGCTGTAACTTTATTCTGAAAAAAAATGAGTGCTCAATTAGGAGATGTAAGTTCCTGCACGACAGCAAATACTCAGACAAACAATATTGTTTAGATGAGAAGTAACTAAAATTAACATGCCTTAGAAAAAAAAAAAGCAAACAGAAAAGTTTCTACATATCTAGGAATCTTCAGTCTCAGCGTTGACGTGGTTATCTTATTGTCTATTACCAAGGAAAGTACTGAAAGTATTTTCAGCAACAATTTTCCTCACATTGCAGGCGAGAGCCATCATCTTCAAAAAGAGACTAGTAAAACTATTTAGCTTAATTAAGTATTCCCTAAATGAAGTAAAGCGTAGGTGATTTTAAAAGCCCAATTTACTTGAAAATATTATTAAGAGGAATTTAACCCAAGAATGTTCTCTACAAGGTAACCTCTTGTCTCCGTTCCAAAAAAAAGAATGACTTAAAATTCTTTCTTTTGCTTTAGTAAGCAGAGTTGCATTCACTTTGGAATTAACTATAATAGACCCTTGCAACAAAAGAAAAGAAAAGATATTTGTCTTGATATGGAATTTCCCCTGTGCCTGTATGGTCTGGATTTTATATCACTATGTCTATGATCCATACAACTGTATCAAATTTGCTTAATTCACTTTTTAATAATTTATAATCTGTTCTAAGTACCTTCATTTGAATATCTAGCATAGGTGGCAAAATCCGATGTACGCAAGCAGTTATGGTGCGGTTATTGAAGGAATTTTTTAGTTTTTAGAAAACTTCTTGTTCCTCAGGACAGGTTCTTTGAAAAATATCCCACTTTCCAATAATTCCAATGATTTCGTATGCTATACAGCAGTAAATAGGTTATTCGTTTCTTCAAATGTTTTATCCCCGGATAAAGATTAAGTTAGTGTCCCTTTTTTTGGCTAGATCGTTCGAGGAAAATTAACTTCTGTGGTTGTATTGTTTGAGGACTAAAACAAATTCCTTTTTTCAGTGGAGACATATAACAAACCTTAACAAGCTTAGTGTAGGTTCCAAGTAAGACATACTAAGTCATGATACTTAGGTATGAAGAGTATTCTAATACCCGACATTTCGATATGGTTCTTTTCCCTTATTGGAAATTTGTGACTTCAATGATTTGAAAGCTGAAAATAAGTGAAATCAATAAAGCCTTCTTTGGAAAAGTTATTTTAAGTAACTTTGCGTACTTCTTCATTTCAATTTCTTTTTGAGGTTAGTATACCGGAAGATTATTCTCATAAATATTTTGATTATGTACATTTTGTTTCATCGTAAAAGGTCTTTATTAAATATTTTTTCCCAAAAGTCTTGATAGTATAACAAATTCATTATTAAAAATTATTCTCTATACTATGCTTTGCTAACCTAGGTTTCTGTCTTTTATCTGTACTATTATTTTGCCTATTCTGATATTCTTTATTATAGTCGTTTTTTCTTAATATTGCTGTTCCTAAGTCACATAGATTATTTTATAGCTATTGAAAGTTATTAAAGTTTAATTCAAACTCTGTAATAAAATGGAGTATTTTCATAGTTTGATTGAATACTAATTAGTACTTATTCGCGTCCTTATAACGTTTATTCGCTGCCACATATTATACTTTACTCCCATATACCCCCAAGATTTTGATTACAGTGGTAATATTATATTTAATTACAGCTATTTTTATTATAAATTTTATTACACAAAACTGTAGTTAATACTCCAAACGGAAGAATTTTCGCTATTATGTCAAGACTTGATATACTTTGAAGCTTTAGCAGAAAAAATCTAGTAGCATTTGTTTGCAATATCAACATCATTTTACAAACATTTTGACAAAATTAAACGGCTTTTTTAAGTATAACCTGTATTGGCTTTTAACATTATAATTGGCCAAATAAACACTAGTCATCAGCACTATGAAGTCAGTAAAACATTAGTTGATCTTTTTACTCCACCTCAAATTGGAAGCATATACTATAACCTATCGTAAATTAAGTGGAAAAGCAAGTATATTGCTCCTCTTAACTGCTGGACTGCCTTAATAATTGTTGAAATTCTTTTCTTTTCTTTTATAGTACTGCCCTATTATTTCATAATTTTTTATTCTTAAAATATCAGAGTAGTTTTTCAAGACAAAAATGACAGGAAAGAGTAACTGGTGCTGTTATTGGAGTTTTTCCCTTCAAACTGTTGAAAATAATGAGTTTATTACACATTATTTAGTGTTAAAAGCACATTTATTATTTGTGCGCTGACGCTCATCACAACAAAGAACGTCGGAAAAAGTGAGAAGTTTTCCCTTATAAAGACAGAGATGTAAAATCTATATATTTTACAAATTACTTTTATAATTTAAAAGAAGGTTCAGGTTTTAGGCTAGAATGCCTGACTACATCTCTGATGCACAAAAAGTTCATCAAATAGAATATCATGAAAAAGTGGAAGCCCATGGCAGTGCATCTGGCTGTTGTGAGAAGTTGGTCAATGGTAGAGCATTGGAATTCAGAATATGAACTCTTGGATAAACAATGACGGAGAATGTCATGAGATTATTAAAAATATAATCTGTCGCTTTCTTGCCTCTTCAGTAATGGATAGGTTTGACATCACATTGCATACCCAAAAATGTATATAATATGGTTTCGTGGTCTAGTTGGTTATGGCATCTGCTTAACACGCAGAACGTCCCCAGTTCGATCCTGGGCGAAATCATTGTTTTTAAAACTTTTTTTTACGTATTGTGTACCGATATGTTTTATTACATTAAAACACTCATAAATGAGCACATCAAGCTTTCCACAAATATGAAATATAAAACGTGGATAATTTTTTACCTTTTATTTAGTGGATTTCATTTGCGAAAGATAGTAAAATTAATTATGGATAAATATTGTTGAAAATAGTAGAACCTATTAGTTAACCGTAGAATGGTACAATAATTTACCGATATATACCGTTGAGTTATAGACCATTTGCTCCTCTTTCTCCTTCGAGGGAGACAAGTAATTATATAAAATCTATAGATAAAGGATTTTCTCCTTTTATACAATTTGGTTTACAACCCCTATCGTATTGTATGATATAAAATGATAGTGATATATATTTTATTTTCCATAAATATATACAATTTAGACGTTTATGAACTGGTAAAAAATGTAATACAGTTGTCACTATTTAATTTATTTTTATTTTTTATGAAATCTGGCCTGTATAACCAATTACAGTCTAAAATGATTAGTTAACCTCATTTTCCCTGCCTAAATAAAAAAAAGAATAAAAAAATAATAAAAGAAGTGAACATCCATAATACAAATTCATTAAGATACTACTTTCTTGCTGTCCTATTTATTTTTTGTGATTATCATAACTAAATTTACATAGGCCCTGATATTCAAAGTTAATTAACAAATTAAAAAACACTTCTGCAACATTATCTCTGGCGCAATGAATTATACTGAATTCTTTCCAGTGACAATAAAATCAAAAAAATATAATGAGACGGACAGGAATTGAACCTGCAACCCTTCGATTGCAATTTTTAATTTCCTTGGAAGTTCCAGGATTTAACTGGAGTCGAAAGCTCTACCATTGAGCCACCGCTTCATCAATTATACCATTTGTGTAAGCAATGTGATCTCAAACCCATCCATTCCTGAATAGGCAAGAAAGCGACAGATTACATTTCTAATAATCCCATTGAATTCTCCGTCATCGATTATCCAAGAATTCCTATTCTGGGT